>CM044559.2:75000-227500 GCA_024416835.2 Perccottus glenii | reverse complement strand
ATTTGTTGCATTGTAACACAAACAAGCAGGAAGCTGACCAATTTCAAAATAAGACTTCAGTAAAAAGTGCACACAACAAATTTTACGAAACTCTTCTGTTGAATGTCCGTATGAGCTTTAAACAAAATAAAAAATAATAATGTGTTATCCTGGAAAGCCAGACTCCTCGCTGCATCAGCAAAAAGTCTGGAAAAGCTCAATGCCAGCTTGTTTTACTCAAGGCAACAGACATGAAGTTAGCTAGACGAAAATTGACATTGACATTACATGAAACGCTGAAACACCACTGGAGGCAAGGGGGGTTAAGTCTCTTGCCCAAGGACACAACGACAGTATGAACTGTAGGTAGAGCGGGAATCGAACCGCCTACCTTCCGGTTGAAGGACGACCGCTCTACTACTGAGCCCCTAAATCTACAAAGAAGTTAACAAACAATCATGGAAAAACATCTTAAAAAGGAACGCTCTTAACAGTAGCGGCAGTAGCTCAGTAAAGTTTGAGCGACCGTCCTTCGACCAGCAGGGTGAAGCAGGTTTGCAGGAGAGTCCTGGCCCCCCCAAACACACATGGGGGGCCAGGACTCTCCTTCAAAAGAGATTTGTAATCTCAGTGGGACCATCCTGGTTAAATAAAGGTTAAAAAAAAAAAAAAATTTTTATACTTTTTGGCAATCCCGCCCGACAGTTTTGAAAGCGGGATTTGTGTCGCCAATTGTGATGCAAGGCAACACTCCAGTTGCATTCAAATGTGATTGGTCGGTATGGAAAATATCTGAGGAACCGACTGGCTTACTAAGCTTTGCCAGACTGAGTTACTGTATACAGAATATACAGAGAGCTCACGTCTAGCTGTGCCAGGCTAGAGAAGTGTGCCATGAAAAACTATGCAAATTCTCTGCAAAAGTTTAATGCTTTTCACACATGCATGCCACATGCATTGTTTGATGTGGTTAAAATTTTATTCGCTTATTGACTCCCTGGGCCTGAACACATTGTTATGGAAAGATGATAATGGGCGCAAAAGCCCCCCCCCTAGAGTTTGAAAAAAATAACATTTTCTAGAAAAATTAACTGTGTTGCCATGCCAAACACATGCCAGGACGGACGGACAGACAGACAGAACTTTTGTGCTGCTGAGGGCGCTCTGATGTTTGCCACAGGTTTATTAGCATGTTAAATAGTAGTCAGGATTAATTTTCACAGAAAATCTCTACATTTTTCTTACCGTGACTGACTGTCCTGCTTTGAGGACAAATTTTGGGGAGAACTTGTAGACAATTTCCCCGTCTCCATCCACTTGCCGGATGAGTCTCCAGCTGCCCATAGACTGGTCCTGCACAACAGGAAAATGTTTATATTTTTATTAGTTTTTCCTTTACATTTTACACAAAAATAGTAAACATGTCAAAGATCTGGCTCAAGGGGATGAAGATATTAACTGCTATTTTTAAATTAAAAGCACCTGCTTTTTCTAATTTGTAGTGGTGTGATGAAACACAAAGCCCATGAAATGAGACATGACATGGGGTTCATGACAAGATTTTTTACACTATTCACAGTTAATTTTTTTCATCAACCTATGACTTTTAAGCTCATGCAGTTTATTAAGACAAATAAATAAAAACGGTGCCCTATTCCATCTCGCAGTATTTCCCAACCGGGATTATATACGTATATATATATATATACACATACATACATACATACATACATACATACATACATACATACATACATATACATATACATACATATTGTTGGAAAAATACACTCTTATCAGAATGATTGTTAAACTTGTGTATATTTCAGTTAAAGATGTTTAAGTTATCAAGCTTCTCTAATGTGAATTCTCTTTGTCATTTGTATAATAGAGCCACTAGGTGGAGCTCTAAGCAATTTTTTGTTGTTCTGGTAATTTAAGAGAACCGGAAGATCCTACTGTCGAGTGAAAAAAGTTGCAGAACCAATTTCAACAGAAAACTTGGGCAAACAAACTAGCACTGAGGCGTAAATTGTACTCATTGAAATTGAAAGACGGGGACTCAGTTCAAGAGCACATTAAGGTGTTGACTGAAACATTTGATGCACTGTCGGTTGTGGGAGATCCTATCAATGAGGAAGATCGTGTGGTACATTTGCTAGCCAGTTTACCCGACTCATTTAATGTGTTAGTCACGGCACTTGAAGCAAGTGCAGATGTACCTAAAATGGAGATCGTCATGGAACGATTGCTGCATGAAGAACGTAAACTGAGATAACGTGATGTTGAAAACACCAGCGACAAGGCTAAAGCTCTGACTGGAAAACAGTTTGTGCAAGGAAAAGGCCCAAAGTGTCATTACTGCAGAAGGTATGGACATATCAAGCGTGAATGCAGAGAGTTCAACAAAACTGCTGTAAGCACAGACTTCCACAAAGAGAGTAAGAAGGTATAAACATAAAGCAAACATGGCACGAGTGAAAGAACAAGACAGTGATTCTGATAGTGAGAGTGTTGGATTAATGGTGAGTCATGCACCATCATTAGGTTTTGAGGAAAGAATCAATAGCTGGATTGTAGATTCAGGAGCAACCTGTCACATGTGCCATGATAAACAGTTTGTTGAGTTTAAAAGCCTGGAACCCTCACAAGAAGTAACACTTGGAGATGGTTACTCTGTTAAAGCAACAGGACGTGGAGTTGTGCGGCTGATGACATTGTTTGATGGTAAGACAAAAGACTGCAAGCTGAATGATGTTTTGTATGTTCCACAATTGTCTTACAACTTACCGAGTGTGTCCAAGGTAACTCAGTTTGGAAAAAAGGTTTCACAAAAACGTTCACAGAGAACAGATGCTACATTATGGATGTTAATCAAAAACTGATTGCTACTGCAACAAAAATTGGAAGTCTTTATTATGTGAACTGTAAAGAAAGTGATCACGTGCATGTAACAGAAAATGTGAATTTATATAAAGATACTAAGGAACAAATCTGGCACCGACGCTATGGTCATCTAGGGGTACAAAATCTGAAGAAGCTGTGTAATGAGTGTCTGGTTGATGGTTTTGACTTTGATGTGTCAAAAGGTATAGACTTCTGTGATTCATGTGCTAAAGGAAAGCATCATCGCAGTGAGTTCAAAAGCAATGATCACAAAAGAGCTGTTGAACCCCTTGGCTTAGTGCACAGTGATGTATGCGGGAAAATGAATGAAAAATCCTTAAGTAGAGCTGAATATTTTCTGACATTCATTGATGAGAATACTCATTATGTATGGGTGTATGTTCCGAAGCGGAAAGATGAAGTGTTTCAGAAGTTTCTAGAATGGAAAGACATGGCAGAAAAATCTACTGGAAGAAAACTAAAAATCTTACGCACAGATAATGGAGGAGAATATACCTCATCTAAGTTTCAAAACTTCCCGAAAAAAGAAGGAGTTCGACATGAGCTTACAGTACTGAAGACTCCTGAGCAGAATGGAGTAGCTGAACGAATGAACAGAACACTGACGGAGACTGTAAGATCAATGTTAGAGGATGCAAAGTTACCTCAAAAGTTCTGGGCAGAAGAATTATCAACAGCTGTGTATCTGAGAAACAGAAGTCCAACAAAGTCAGTGAAAGGGATGACTCCTTTTATATAAAACTTGCAAAGGTGTTCTATAGTCGAGATGTGTTATTTAATGAGTCTGATTATGCAACTGAGAAGGAGCCTGATGAAAATGAGGAAGACACTGTGAAACGGTATATGGAACTTGACTGCCAAGAATCTTACATTGAGAGCTCAGCAGAAGAGATCCAAAGATCAACAAGACAATAACAAAACAACATATTGCAAAGGAGTTTATGACAGGTTGTACCATTTCTTGAAAAGGTGAGTTTTTAACTGTTTCTTAAATGTTTCGAGTGAGTCAGAGGTTCTGATTTGTGGAGGGAGGGAGTTCCAGAGCGAAGGGGCGGCTATGGCAAAGGTTCTGTCCCCCAAGGTACGATGCTTGGATTTGGTGATGGGGGTGAGGAGATTTGAGTCAGAGGATCGGAGACGGCGGGAGGGGCAATATCGTTGAAGGGGATCTGAGAGGTATGGGGGGGCAAGGTTATTGAGGGCTTTGTAGGTGATGAGGAGGACCTTGAAGTGTATACGGTACTGAATGGGAAGCCAGTGGAGCTGCTGGAGGACGGGGGTGATGTGTTCTCTGGAGCGGGTGTGGGTGAGTAATCGGGCAGCTGAGTTCTGAACGTACTGGAGTTTCTGGAAGTCAGTGGAGGGGAGACCGTAGAGGAGGCATTTGCAATAGTCCAGTCTGGAGCTTATGAAGGTGTGGATGAGTGTTTCGGCAGCAGAGGTGGAGAGGGTAGGACAGAGACGAGCAATGTTTCGGAGGTGGAAAAATGATGTTTTGGTGATGTTTCGGATGAGTTTTGAAGGATAGGGTGGGGTCCAAAGTGATTCCTGAACAGGGGGGAGGTTGTGACTGTGTGCCTATCGATGGAGAGTGAAAAATCATGGGAGGAGGAGAGGAGGGATTTGGGACCCGTTATAATAATTTCAGATTTATTGCAGGTAATCTTGAGAAAATTTGTCGTCATCCAAGATTTTATTTCATTGAGGCAGTTTGTGAGAGTGGAGACAGTGGATGCAGCGTAGCAGTGAAAATGAAGTACATGACGACGAATAATATGACCAAGGGGTAACATGTACATAGTATAAACAGAAGGGGACCATGCACCGAGCCCTGGGGGACACCATGTGTTACAGGGATGTTACGAGATGTGTAGTTGTTAATGGAGATGTAGTGGAATCTGTCAGAGAGGTAGGATTTGAACCAGGAGAGTGCTGAACCAGTTATGCCGATGTCGGACTGTAGACGATGGAGGAGGATGGAATGGTCTATGGTGTCAAAGGCAGCACTAAGGTCTAGGAGCAGGAGTATGGAGAGAAAACCGGAGTCAGAAGCAAAGAGGGAGTCGTTTGTGACTTTGAGAAGGGCCGTTTCAGTACTGTGGTGAGTGCGGAAGCCGGATTGAAAGATTTCATATAACTGATTGGAGTGTAGATATTGCTTGAGTTGAGAGGCAACAGATCGTTCCAAGATTTTGGAGAGAAAAGGAAGATTTGATATGGGACGGAAATTTTCTGGGTTATCAGGGTCTAGGCCGGGGTTTTTGAGGATTGGTGTGAGGGTGGCAAGTTTCAGAGTAGAGGGAACAGTACCAGAAGTGAGAGAGCAGTTTATAATGTCCAGAAGAAGTGGCGTGAGACAGGGAAGACATGATTTGAGCAGTGAGGATGGGATGGGGTCCAGGGGGCAGGTGGAGAGTTTAATACAAGAGAGTAGTTTATTTAGGTCGTAGGTGGTTATGGGTGACGGGGGAAGAAGCCGTTGTCAGATCTTGGAGGAGGAACTGGCCTCAGGTCAGGGGGGATGGGTGAGTTTGTGGAAAGCTCTTTATGAATGTTGCCAATTTCAGTCTGAAAGAACAACAGGAAGTTATTGCTTTTTTCTGTGGTGAATGAATGAGTGATGTTATCCATTGGGTTAAGGAGTTTGTTTATTGTAGAGAACAGAGTGTGTGGATTTGAAGAACCAGAGTGTATGATACCAGAGTAGAATGAAGAATGGGCTTTACAAAGTGCTGTTTTGTACAAGTGGGTGAGGTCTTTGTAGGCTTGAGCGTGTACTGTTAGTCCTGTTTTCTTGTAGAGGCGTTCCAGTTGTCTGCGTTGTTTTTTGAGTGCATGTAGGTTTGAGGTGTACCAGGGGGCAGAGTGAGTGAATTTAACAGTCTTCGTTTTAACAGGGGCAAGTTGATTAAGGCAAGTGGAGAGTGTATTGTTGTATAGTGTTACCTTGTCATGTACAGACGTGGACAAAATTGTTGGTACCCTTCGGTCAATGAAAGAAAAACTCACAATGGTCACAGAAAAAACTTTATTCTGACAAAAGTAATAATAAATTAAAGCCGCAAGCGGCGATAAAGGCCCTCGCCTTCCTTGAGACCGCGGAGACACATGCACTCGGAGGATCGCATGTCGTGCTTTAAAGCGTAAACTTCATGGTAATGTCAAATAACCGGGCCTGTGCTACTGCTTGGGCCTGCTACACCACCTTGTAATTTAGAGTTAAAGGTCTCCACAATTCCTGGTTTTCCTGGGAGCTGTCTGAACCTTTGAAAATAATAGATTATGCTTGGGCTAAGGCGAGAAAACCAAAGTACTGGCTGGAGATTTGAGATGACTCAGGAATCGCTGCACCCCCCTGTTTAAAAAGGCAAAATGTAAATATAACTTGTTTAAAAGTACAAAGTTACAAGTTCCAAAGGATTCTGAGGAGTTTTCTAAGACTCTAGCCGTGGCTCTGGAGGGGCCTCCTCTAAAGGAAGGATCCTGGCAATTGGGAAATGGCATTTATTTCCCAAAGAAATGGCTGCCTCTTCACAGACTCATTACGACCACAGCCACAAATGTATCAAAAAACAAATTGATAACTTTTTTGGCACACATGTCTAGATGATACTCACCAAATTTGGAGCTGTTTAGATGAAAAGCCTTTAGACACAAGGGGTGAGATTTAGGTGGTCACGCATTCCACCCAACATAGTAGATTTCCTGTTGAGTTTACAAGATGGCTGTAATAAACTTTTCTGTTTGCCCTGAGGTGTCCTATGGATGTACCAAGTTTCATTTTCTACGTTGGAAAAAGTTACTTTCACTTTCCATAGGTCCAATGTATTTTGACTTTTCTAGGGGGTCGCCACTGAGTCATTTTTCAGTATTTTTTTAGTGACTTCAAATACATAAATTTTTCGCTGGGCTTGAAATCTGGGACCAATAAAAATGACTTTTAGTTGTTCGTTTACTGGGTTAAATTGAGGATCATTTTGCAGAAAAATTATAATAAAAAAATATATACCAAATTATAATAAAAAAAAATATAACTCGAGCAAAAAAGTCTAGAAAAACACTTGTCTATTTTACATACATGTGTTTAGCTCATTTTGCCCAAGTTTGGTGTCTGTGGAATGAAGCAGCTATTTTCTGAGTTCTTTTAAAAAAGAGGTGTATTTTAAGTCGGTTCACATTTTCAATTCAAAATGGCCGCCTTCCCGTGTGTGATAGGGTGTGGTCCCCATTGGCTTTTTGTTCATAAGCCCATGCTGGATGTATTGTACCAAGTTTCATTTGCCTCGACAAACCAAAATTTTCACTTCCCGTTGACTTTTTCCAAATATTTGGGACGCTATGGCAACACATTTATAGATAGGGGTGGTTGTCATTGGCTTTATGCTCGTCATGACATAAGAGATGTGTGTACCAAATTTTATGTCTCTATGACAAACTAAATTCTTGGGTCCCATTATAAGTTTGTAGGGGCGCTGGAGAGCCATTTCTAAAGATAACCCTTTATTTACATATTTTTGTGTTCAGGTCATGAATGTGCACAAACGCCTTTTTGGGTCCAACTCGATCCGAGAAGCCGCTTTGAGAGTTAAGAGACGCTTTATTTTCACAAAATGGCCACCTCGTTACAGGCTTGCCACACCCATACCCGATAAGATATCAACAACAAAGTCACAACTTTGGTTGGCACATGTGTCTAGATGATACTCACCAAATTTGGGGCCATTTAGATTAAAACACAATGATTTGCATCTTTCTGCGCAAGGGGTGCGAATTTAGTGGTCGCGCTTTTCACCCCACATGGCGGACTTCCTGTTAAGTTTAGGTGTGACTGTCATTGACTTTTCTGTTTGCCCTGAGGTGTCCTATGGATATACCAAGTTTCATTTTTCTACGTTGGAAAAAGTTACTTTCACTTTCCATAGGCCCAATGTATTTTGACTTTTCTAGGGGCCGCCACTGAGTCATTTTTCGTATTTTTTTCGGGACTTCAAATACATACATTTTTGCCGGGCTTGGAAGTCTGGGACCAATAAAAATGACTTTTAGTTGTTCGCTTATCAAGTTAAATTGAGGATCATTTTGCAGAAAAATATGATAAAAATATATACCTAATTATAATAAAAAATATAACTCGAGCAAAAAGTCTAGAAAAACGCTTGTCTCATTTATATACATGTGTTTAGCCTTGCCCAAGTTTGGTGTCTGTGGAATGAAGCAGCTATTTTCTGAGTACTTTAAAAAAGAGGTATTTAAGTCGGTTCACATTTTCAATTCAAAATGGCCGCCTTCCTGTGTGATAGGGTGTGGTCCCCATTGGCTTTTTGTTCATAAGCCCATGGTGGATGTGTGTACCAAGTATTATTTGCCTACAACAAACTAAAAATTTCACTTCCCATTGACTTTTTCACATTTTTGGGGCGTTGCTATGGCAACACATTTATAGATAGGGGTGGTTGTCATTGGCTTTTATGCTCGTCATGACATAAGAGATGTGTGTACAAAATTTTATGTCTCTATGACAAACTAAATTCTTGGGTCCATTATAAGTTTGTAGGGGCGCTGGAGAGCCATTTCTAAAGATAACCCTTTTATTTACATATTTTTGTGTTCAGGTCATGAATGTGCACAAACGCCTTTTTGGGTCCAACTCGATCCGAGAAGGCGTTTGAGAGTTAAGAGACGTTTTATTTTCACAAAAATGGCCACCTCGTTACAGGCTTGCCACACCCATACCCGATAAGATATCAACAACAAAGTCACAACTTTGGTTGGCACACGTGTCTAGATGATACTCACCAAATTTGGGGCCATTTAGATTAAAACACAATGATTTGCATCTCTCTGCAAGGGGTGCGATTTTAGTGGCTGCGGGTTTCACCCCACATGGCGGACTTCCTGTTAAGTTTAGGGTGTGACTGTCATTGACTTTTCTGTTTGCCCTGAGGTGTCCTATGGATATACCAAGTTTCATTTTTCTACGTTGGAAAAAGTTACTTTCACTTTCCATAGGCCCAATGTATTTTGATTTTGTAGGGTCGCCACTGAGTCATTTTTAGTATTTTTTTGGCGTCTTCAAATACATACCATTTTTGCCGAGCTTGAAGTCTGGGACCAATATAATGACTTTTTGTGCATGTTCACTGGGTCAAATTTAGGATCATTTGGTCACAATAAAGATAAAAAAAAAAAAAAAAAAAAAAAAAAAAAAATCCGAGCAAAAACAATAGGCCCTCCCGGCCATCACCGGCTCGGGCCTAATAAAAATTCTATGAATGTTAACCAATGAAAGTCAAACATTGCTTTTCAACCATGCTTCAACAGAATTATTTTAAAAAATAAACTCATGGAACAGGCCTAGACAAAATTGATGGTAACATTAGAAAAGACTGTAAATAATGGGACCAAATGGACATGTTAATTCAAGGTGTGTGCACTAATTAGCATCACAGGTGTGTACAATCTTGTAATCAGTCAGTGGGCCTATTTATAGGGCTTCAGGTAGTCACTGTGTTGTCTGGTGACATGGTGTGTACCACACTCAACATGGACCAGAGGAAGCGAAGGAAAGAGTTGTCGCAGGAGAATAGAAAGAAAATTATAGACAAGCATGATAAAAGGTAAAGGCTATAAGACCATCTCCAAGCAGCTAGATGTTCCTGTGACTACAGTTGCACATATTATTCAGAAATTTAAGATCCATGGGACTGTAGCCTACCTCCCTGGACGTGGCCGCAGGAGGAAAATTGATGACAAATCAAAGAGACGGATAATCCGAATGGTAACAAAAGAGCCCAGAAAGACTTCTAAAGAGATCCAAGGTGAACTCCATGCTCAAGGAACATCAGTGTCAGATCGCACCATCCGTCGTTGTTTGAGGCAAAGTGGACTACATGGGAGACGACCAAGGAGGACACCATTGTTGAAAACCAATCATAAAAAAGCTTGACTGGAATATGCCAAACTACATGTTGACAAGCCACAAAGCTTCTGGGAGAATGTCCTATGGACAGATGAGACAAAAATGGAACTTTTTGCCAAGGCACATCAGCTCTATGTTCACAGACAGAAAAATAAAGCATATCAAGAAAAGAACACTGTCCCTACTGTCAAACATGGAGGAGGCTCTGTTATGTTCTGGGGCTGCTTTGCTGCATCTGGCACAGGGTGTCTTGAATCTGTGCAAGGCACAATGAAATCTGAAGACTATCAAGGGATTCTAGAGAGAAATGTGCTGGCCAGTGTCAGACAGCTTGGTCTCAGTCGCAGGTCATGGGTCTTGCAACAGGACAATGACCCAAAACACAGCAAAAAACACCCAAGAATGGTTAAGAGGAAAACATTGGACTATTTTAAAGTGGCCTTCTATGAGCCCTGACCTCAATCCTATTGATCATCTTTGGAAGGAGCTGAAACATGCCATCTGGAAAAGACACCCTTCAAACCTGAAACAACTGGAGCAGTTTGCTCATGAGGAGTGGGCCAAAATACCTGCTGAGAGGTGCAGAAGTCTCATTGACAGTTACAGGAATCGTCTGATTGCAGTGATAGCCTCAAAAGGTTGTGCAACAAAATATTAAGTTAGGGGTACCAACAATTTTGTCTAGGCCTGTTCCATGAGTTTATTTTTTTAAATAATTCTGTTGAAGCATGGTTGAAAAGCAATGTCTGACTTTCATTGGTTAACATTCATAGAATTTTTATTTATTATTACTTTTGTCAGAATAAAGTTTTTTCTGTGACCATTGTGAGTTTTTCTTTCATTGACCGAAGGGTACCAACATTTTTGTCCACGTGTGTATGGATGGTTGTTCAGGAAGTATAGATGCAGCTAAAGTGTCAGATTAGCTGCATCTATACTCTGCATCTAAGTGTCAGAAAAACAACCCCCCCTCCAAAAAAAAAAAGCCAGAAAAACTATATTGACAGTACTACGCTTCTGTACACTTGAATAGGGATGCAACTAGGGATGCACCGAATGTTCGGCCACCGAAATTATTCGGCCGAAAATAGCCAAAAAAAAGCACTTTCGGTGTTCGGCCGAATAAGTAAAAAGGCCGAATAAATTTTGCCGAACAATGACGTTTTCAATGACGCAATCAAATAACCCGCGTAGTGTGAGAGGCGCGGGCTTTATGCAGCAAACATGTCAGCAGTGTGGAAGCACTTTAAAGTGTCAGAGAAAGAGGCAAAAACGGCCGTTTGCAGACATTGTTCTGCTGAATTGTCCAGACGGGGTGCATCTGCAAAACGCATCTACTTCAAGTGAAACAGACCACGGCGTGAAAGTGAAACTAAAAGTGCGCTCTTAGAAGCTGTCAGCACACGATTTAGTCAGGCGGACTCAGAACCCCTGTACAGCATCGCGACTGTGCTTGATCCACAATATAGCCTAAAGATCATTACTTGGATGTGGGGAAAAAGATGCACACACGAGAAATAATCCAGGCCGAGTTGGATTTGGGAAAGCATAGGTGATGGAGACAGTCAGGTGATGCACAGCGCAGAGAGTAAACGGGCTCGTAGGCTACTACAGACGAGCCGCGCACAGTCTCGCTGTCTGACGATGAGATCCTCCAATAGAATAACCCATTTGCAAGACAGAGGACAAGCTCGACTGCTCAACAGTTAGATGGGTATCTCTCAGAAGCCCCCTCCCCACGAGCAATAACCCTCTCGAATTTTGGAGGACCAATCAAGGCCGCTTTCCTGACCTGGCGCAGATGGCACGCAGGTAGGCTACTTGTATGGGAAATTAATTTAAGATTTTATTTATATTTTGGATTATGGTAACACTTTATAAGTAGTTTCTATTTTTGACATTAACTAACAATGAAAAACCCTTATTAAAAGCATTTATTAATCTTAATGTTAACATTTACTAATACAGTATTAAAATTAAGTATCACATTTGTAATTTTTGAATTAAAAAAGTATCAAAAGTGGTAGGCCTATTTGTTAAAATTGTGAATGCACTCATACTTACATGAACTAAATATTTTTTTTATTATCTTACATTAAGGAAGATTAATAAATACCATAACAAATGTATTGCTCATTGTTAGTTAAATAAATATTTTGAATCTGTATTTTTGTTATTTGATTTTTTTTTTATCCGAAAAGCAACACAAAATAGTAAAAAGCAAATTTTACTATTTAATTATTGTAATGGTGAAAAAAAAGGGCAAAATAAATGGAAAAAATGTGAAACACCGCGTTCGGTATTCGGCCTTCGGCCAAGCATTTCATTATTATTCGGCTTCGGCTTCGGCCAAGAATTTCATTTCGGTGCATCCCTAGATGCAACCATTAATTCAATCGTGATTCATGTTTTGAAAAACAGGGGCCGCTCTGTGTACTGCAAACTTGCTTTCAACAAGTTGTTGCAAACAGTTTCTAACATGGCAATGAGAGTGTGGATGTTGATATTGAGGAAGTCCCATCATTCAAATCAGAGGTGTGGCAGCATAAATAAATCCACTTTAGCGAAAGGCAGTCTCTCCTTCACCGTCTCTCCGCTGCTGCTGCTGCACAGACCGTCCCAGGCCGAGTCGGCTCCGTGCGGACTTAACAAGCACGCAACAAAAATATGTCTGTGTCTGAGGCTGAGCTTTACTCTCTCCAAAACTGACAAAAAGTCACTGGTGGAGAACAGGGAGAATGTGAGCAGTAATCTGTGTTAGCAAAGAGGCTAAACTGTAAACAGAGGCTGCTGTCCTGAGTCTGAACCATCTCTGAGACATAAGAGACACATTATTTCATAAGACAGTCAGACCTGTCTTAAACTAAGTGTTCAGCTGTTTAAGGCCCTTGTCAGAGAGATGTAATAATGTTCAGGAGGATCATGTGCTGCCTTCTGTGTCTCTGCTGCAGACACAGAGTAAAGAGCAGGGGTCTCCAACTTAAGGTCCGCGGACCAAACCCGGTCTTTTGTGAAGTACTTCTGGTCCTCACATTAATTATTAATGTTAATAATTTCTTGCTATTAATAAATAACTGGTGAAAAGAAATAAAAGGTAACGGTTAAACGAGTAAGAGTCGTTCTACTGTTTAAGGGAAACACATGAGATCAGTGTTAATTATTGGTGTTGATCTAGAAAAGAAGTTTTAGGTCTCAACTAAAGTTAATAAGAACTAATTAAGGACTAAATCCATCAGAAGCAGATTTATTGCGGATTTGATGTAACTTTGTTAATATCCACTTACTTAGATTTTAGATTTTTTTCTAACCACCCAAAAAAATTTTAAAAATAAAAATAACAGTCTTCACAATATCGTTTGAGAGTTTTATATACTTTTTAATTGAGGCAATATATTGTCCATCAAAATATTTTATTGTCACAAGCCTAACCACAGGTTTGAAATTAATTGCATCTTTCTACCTCCAAGCACTGGCTCTTTCTAACGGCAGTGTTGCAGAAACTGGAGGCAGGGCTCAATGTCTTGCCCGAGACACTTTAAATGGTAGTGTGCTGCATTACCTGATCAGTCTCGTTTGTCAGAGTGACAGCGTTCCCGTCTATGTCAGTGGGGGTGATGCTGACTGCTCCAGAAGCTGTGGCCTCTTCAGACAACAGCAACTGGCCTTCTGCTCTCCTCACCTCTGCCACATCCTCGCCTTCCACCCCTTGCCTTTTCCTTTTGAACGAGCGTGATGATGAAGAGCCAGTGACCCTCGAAACAGTGACTCGAGAAGATGGTGAGGGAGAGAGTTTCAGTCTGAAACAAAGAGCAGCACAATATTCCATTTTACTAGGGCTGGCAGTTGATTAACTAGTCAAAGATGTCAAAGTAAACTAAAACTATTGCCGTATGTATTACCGTTAGCAGAGTTACAGCTGAGTTGTCAGTGAATGCATCACTCAACTGTCTGTTGGCGGTATTTTATCTTAAATGGCTCTTGTGCTGAATGCTCCCTTATTATCTTATCTTAATACATTAATCCGGAAGGAGACATTCAGGTATTACAAACATTAATTTAACATGCTGCTTCTGGTGTGTGCATGTCTTACGCCGGTGTGAGCCTGACCCGTTTGTGCTGCCACCTCATTGGTTACAACAAGCCAGTTTGGCCAGGGTTCAGTCCGTGAATGCTTGGGGCAGTACAAATGAATTTGCGCAAGTTTGTTAACTCTTAAACCTCTCAAGAATCCAGCTGCAGTGCAAGGTGATAATCTTGACAGCAAATGAGGAAACTTCAGCGGTTATTCTCCAGAGAAAGTGTTTAATGATACCAGCCGGGTTTATGAGTGGACAACGTCGATTTGTCAGTGTTTGAGAATTCTGGCCGACGTTAAATGCCGGTCATTTGTTTAAAGTGTAACTAAACTAGGGATGTCCACGATAACGTTATTTCAGACTAGATCGGAATCAGACGTTACCTCCCGTATCAGGACTCTGAGAATATACATATATATACACGACTAGGATATATATGTATATTCTCATTATTTTTTTTAAACACATCAATAGTTATGCGGTGGCACAGAGTTAGACCCCTTTGACTTCACACAGAAACAGGAACGCGTGCGGCATGACATCACTTTTTGTTGCAGAGACGCAACAAAAATGGTTTAAATGCCGGCAAAGTAGAACACGGAAGCAGTTTGAAGCGGAAAGCCCGGGAATGTCTGCGGTCTGGAGGTATTATAAAGTTGATGACAACAACATTGTCATAGCAAACTGTAAGATATGCAAACTTGGGATTGCAAGAGGTGGAAAGGAAACGGCTACATTTAGCACAACAAACCTGATATGGCACCTCAAAAAAAAAAAAAAAAAAAGGGGGTGCTATCTAAAAACTATTGTTTTACTATGGAGTAAAAGCCGAAAAGCCCGGATGTAACGGCCATTTTATTGCCCATTCGTAATGACAATATTGGTGAATAGGGGAACAATGGGCGGATATCATCCATATTTATACCATCTATGAGGCAACCCAGTCGAAGACAAGCTGGGTAGAGCCTAACTGGGGAATTGACAAGCAAAGGGTCCATGTAATTTTGCGTGACAATGCGGCAAATATGAAGAAAGCTATGAGATGTTAGTTTTTATTAGGGAAAAAAATACATTTCCTTCTGTGAAACTACTGTGACACAGTAAAGGTTAGGAGTGCAGTTCCTGTGAATGTGTTATTTATTACTTGATTTTTCAAACTACCTCACAGAAGTGCACTGTTTGTTAACAGAAATGTTGAATGTTAAAATATGGTGAATTAAATAAAAAATAAGGAACATCCTGGATGAATAATATGCACAAAAAACACAAACCTCAAATAAAATATTAACATCCCAACATAGAAACATCATACTCTAACCCAGGGGTCAGGAAACTATGGCTCGCGAGCCAGATGTGGCTCTTTTGATGACTGCATCTGGCTCGCAGATAAATCTTAGCAGACATTTCTTGACACGGTACGTTATGAATAATTAATTTTTAAAGTAATTTAAAGTAAAACCGTACAGAAATTACAAAGTTAAAAATAAGGTTTAAAATAAAATAAAAAAATTCATGAATTTTAATCCATACATCTATTTTCTACCGCACCTGTTCAGGGTTGCGGGTGGCTGGAGCCAATCCCATGGGGTCCCCATTGGCTTTTTTGTTCATAAGCCCATGGTGGATGTGTGTACCAAGTTTCATTTGCCTACGACAAACTAAAATTTTCACTTCCCATTGACTTTTTCCACATATTTGGGACGTTGCTATGGCAACACATTTATAGATAGGGGGTGGTTGTCATTGGCTTTTATGCTCGTCATGACATAAGAGATGTGTGTACCAAATTTTATGTCTCTATGACAAACTAAATTCTTGGGTCCCATTATAAGTTTGTAGGGGGCGCTGGAGAGCCATTTCTAAAGATAACACTTTTATTTACATATCTTTGTGTTCAGGTCATGAATGTGCACAAACGCCTTTTTGGGTCCAACTCGATCCGAGAAGGCGTTTGAGAGTTAAGAGACATTTTATTTTCACAAAAATGGCCACCTCGTTACAGGCTTGCCACACCCATACCCGATAAGATATCAACAACAAAGTTACAACTTTGGTTGGCACATGTGTGTAGATGATACTCACCAAATTTGGGGCCATTTAGATTAAAACACAATGAGGGGTGTGATTTTAGTGGCCGCGCGTTTCACCCCACATGGCGGACTTCCTGTTAAGTTTAGGGTGTGGCTGTCATAGACTTTTCTGTTTGCCCTGAGGTGTCCTATGAATGTACCAAGTTTCATTTTTCTACGTTGGAAAAAAGTTACTTTCACTTTCCATAGGCCCAATGTATTTTGACTTTTCTAGGGGTCGCCACTGAGTCATTTTTTTGTATTTTTTTTTTCGGGGACTTCAAATACATACATTTTTTTGCAGAGTTTAAAGTCTGGGACCAATAAAAATGACTTTTCGTGCATGTTCACTGGGTCAAATTTAGGATCATTTTGCAGAAAAAATAAATAAATAAATAAAATAATCCGAGCAAAAACAATAGGCCCTCCCAGTCATCACCGGCTCGGGCCTAATGACACAAAATCTTCCATTCTCTTCCTAAACAAGGAGGAAAGGAGTAACCCAGTCATAAGATCGTCATTTCTTAATGCAAGAGAAGGATTTACATATCTTGAAGTCAAGATCACCCCCCAAATTAATACAATTGTTAAAGCAAATTATGACCCACTAATGGGTGAAGTACGTAAATCAATTGAAAAATGGACAACAATGCCTATATCGATGATTGGCCGAATTAATTTGATTAAGATGGCAACTCTGCCGAACTTTTATATACCTGTTTCAGTCACTCCCACTGCCAAAACATTTTTTTTTAAAGGAAATTAACAAAATTCTTTGTAGATTTATCTGGAACAACAAAAAACCTAGACTCAGGCTTAGACCACTGTGTCTTCCATATGACAGGGGGGTTTACAGATGCAGAGTTTACAGTGGTATTACTGGGCTGTAGGGCTGCCCCCGACTAAAGATATTCCTAGTCGACTAACACTCCTGCATTTTAGCGATTAGTCGAATAATCGTTCATTTATGATATTAATATAAAAACTTGCGTATATACAAGGAAAGGTATAGTCCAAGTTGAAGTTTAACACTTCCATATGACAGAAAATGCTAAAGCATGATATTAGCGCGTTCACAATGAAAATTAAGCGCTTAAAACAAAATAGTAAAGCATTAAGTTAACAGCGCAAATGTGTTTATATCCTGTGCTGTCCTCGCCCCAAGCTACTGTCTTTGCAAGGCTAGACTGCGAGATAACGGCGCTCCAATAAACAGACTTTGTTACTTTTTGCTGATTTATTAGAGAATGGCATTCAACCATTGTCCTCTTCGACCAACCGTAAAACTGAAATAATACAAAATGTCATATTAGCTGGACATTAATACATAGCTCACGTAACATATGCTAATGATTGCTAATTTTGTGCTAACATATCATTTAAGCATTTCAACTAACGTAAATCTCATAAAAAACAAACATTTGTTACATCACAATACTCACGGACAAATATAGTCCAAGGCAACAACATATTTTGAGGGAACTTGAGCTTTAAACATGAGCAAGTCGTAACCGTCAAGATGTTACGTTCGCCATCTTGGGTTTTACTTAGTTCACCAATTTACAACAATAGCACTGCGCAACCACACGAGGGCGCTGCAAGCCAAAGTACAAACCCGCACCACCCAAATACCACATCCCCAGAACGGGCAGAACATATCCTTATTGTTAAAACGAGGGGCCATGTGGTGGTTAACGTTACTACTTACATGTTTTAAATGATGACATATTCGATGTTGACGAGTGATAGGCAAATGTTTGCCTGCAGAGTTTGCAAACAGCCTTTTTAGGGTCGTCCTATGACTTTTCAAAATGATCCCACACTTTGGACTTTTTTCCTGACATAATTATTAGCATCAGCCAGACACCTCTCCCACAAGTGTGCTTTGGTATACCGCGAGGCACGAGATCTCGTTGATCTCTCGTTGCTTTGATGTCATGTCATACACTGATAGCCCCTGATTGCATAATTTTTTCACGTGAATTTTTTTTTTTTTTTTTGCGACTAACCACCTAATGAAAATGTATTCGGCCAAGCCCTCTTCATATCGACTAACGTTTAGTCGACTATTTGGGGGCAGCCCTACTGGGCTGCTTAACTTCGATGCGCTATGTTTTATTTCCAGACAGTCTCCTCCAGCCTGGGTTTCTATTGAACAAACAATATCTAAGCTCCCATTAAAATAATACTTATACTCATCAGATCCAAAAACCTTAAAAAAAAAAAACAACAACAACAAATCCTTTCCTAAAAAATGCAATTGATATATGGTTAAAAGCTCACAAACATATTGGTGATACACCTCCTATTTCTCAGTTCTCTCCTGTTTGGAATAATACACAGTTTACCCCGGGCAGGGCAGACGGCGGAGATTTATATGACAAAGACACTTTAACATTTAATGACCCGAGTCTGAAATATTCAATTCCTCAAAAACATTTTTTTAAGTACTTGCAACTGAAACATTTTATTTCATCAAAACATTGTGACACCGTTCGGGAGCTGCCGCTGTCCTGTTTGGAGAATATCAGGATAAAGCATGGACATGGGAAATGCCAAATTTCTATATTATATGCTACACTTATCTCATATGATAAGGAATCCAGTAGAGATAAAATGAGAGCTTGGAGTTTGAATATTAAAGAGGATGTCGAGGAAACGGAGTGGTCAAAAGCATGCTCAAAAGCTCAAATACAAACGATTAATACAAGAATGAAGCCATTACAACATAAGTGGTTAATGAGACACAAACATAACCCCTGAAATCCTTAATAAATGGTCTCCGCACATTCCAGACACGTGTGAAAAGTGTTTAACTGAGAAGGGAACTTTAATTCACTGTGTATGGGAGTGTCCTAAATTGGTAACTTTTGGAAAATGGTTGTCTTTACCTTAAGTAACATCACGAAAACTCAACTACCGTGCATTGCAAAACTTTGTATTCTGGGGATATATCCAGATCATCTTTCGATCAATAACAATCAGAGGACTCTTATCGACTTCGGCCTTCTGCAGGCCACGAGGATGATTGCTCCGAGTTGGAAAGAGACTGAAATATCTTCTGCACACACTTGGATCAGAGAGATGGCAATGTGTGTCACTTTAGAGAAATTAACATACATTACAAAAGGTAAAGCGCAGCAATTTGAAGAGAGGGCACCTTTATATGATTTCATTAAGAAATAAAAAGATGCATGTATTAATGATTTGAGTGTGACATTTTTGTTCCGTTTTATTTTATTTTAATCACCGCTGCTTTGATCAATATATCTGGAATGTTTTTGAAAATTATTTTTCTTTTGGTGATATAATTGTTTGCTATTTGATGATAGTTTGTTTTATTGGAAAATCAATAAAAGAAACTTCGGGGGAAAAAAAAAAGCCCCATGTTGGAATTTGTTTTATGGCAATGTGCAATATTGTATTGTATATTGTAATGGGAGATTTTATAATTAGTCATATTTTTCACCCGTCATTTGGGCCGGTGAGCTTTTATTATACCAGCCAACTACAAATCAAACTGGTCAAAAGCTTGCCTGCGCTGGCTAACAGAAACTCAGTTCAAACTCAAAACAGCCCTAATACACTGTTTTCACCCCAAACAGAAATGCACACACACACACCTGATGACAATGGAAATTCTCTAATCTAATTTACAGATATCACACTAATACTACCCGTTTGTCAATTTCGCTCCATTTGACTAAACCAGCTTATCACAGGAGAAAATTATTATCTTTATTGACATTAGAGCTGTTCGGCTGTTAGCAGCAGCATTAGCCCAAACAGTGCAGCGTTGGAGGAAAGATTTTCTTCCCGACTTAAAAACACAATCAAATTACCTTGATGACTTGCCCAGCCCTACCTTTAGTTTGACATTCTTATCTTGTTTGTTTCATACCTGTGTTCTTCTCCCTCCAGCAGTTTTCTGTAGGCGTTGATCTCCATGTCCAAAGCCAACTTGACGTCTAGCAGCTCCTGATACTCGCTGAGCTGAACATTCATCCTGTCTCTCAGCTCGCTCATCTCCTGTTCTTTTGCTTCCATTGCACGCCACTGCTTGTCTCGCTCTGATGACAGGATCTCCTCCAGCTCTCTGATACGATCCTCTGAAGAAGCCAGCTGTGAGCAGGGCACACACAGATTATATTAACAGAGTTTATGATGGTGATTACAAATCTAATCCCAAAACATTACCTGCTTTTGCAGACTGTTCAGCTGGTATACAAGGCCTTCAATTCTAGTGCGAGACTCATGCAGTTCATCTCTGGCATTGCTGACGGCCTTGTCATTCATCTCTGAGGACACCTTAGCATTATCCAACTGCAGAGAGTTTGTGTCAGAAAAAATAAAAAATAAACACCCCAACATCTATGTGCAGACAGAAGAAAACAATATGGCTCACCTTTGCCTGAAAAGCATGCTCCAGTTCTTCTTTGTACAGAGACACCTGCTCATCATGTTGCTTCCTTAAGTCCTGTATACATGTAATGCAATTAGGGCTGGAACATGGGCCGACAGCCATACAATACTTATCTTTTGCTAGTTTAATTTTTTTGCCCAAAAACAAAAAATTAATAAGTTTAGTTAGTTAGTTAGTTATAGACAATTCAAATGTTAGGAGCTCTTGAAATGTTCTTCCTCTGTTTTTTTTATTATTTACAATATATGATTTGATAGAAGATAGGACTACGAGAAAAAAAAAGGTTGAAGTAAAAGCATCTGGACTCGGTTTTCAAGGTGAAGATGTTTCATCACACTACACTCAACACAGTAACCTCCACATTGTGTCCATTCCCAACGGAGAACAGAGATGATGAGCAAAGTAGCTTATAAGCGCTGCAAAGAAAATCCATCCCGTTTTAGACTAGGTGCTGCTGAGAAACGCTTTGGACCGATGCCCAAACATGAGCAGAGCTAAACATTTCATTAGCTGTTTAAAGCTAATCTAGATGCCAGGAGTTTACTTTAAACATGCTTAAAGTTGAGCCATGCACTGGTGTCTACAATGAGACCAGATCACTGTGAGGCTCATGAGACGTTCAGGAACACAGTGTTAATACAACAATTAACCTGGTTGAGACCCAACGAGACCCAAATACAGCCCATGATGATTACTTTAATGCACTCAGATAAAAATAGCATATGTTTAATCTGCTGCAGTTATTACCATAATAATATAATAATATATAATAACAATTTATATAATAATACACAAGGTAAAAACCATGGTCTGTGGGTTGTAGCCTGTAACACCTGTCCAACACATGGCCCAGGGGTTTATTATCTGCCCCATGCAGAATTTAGGTGAACACAGTTTACTGACCTGTGCTATAAATTATTCTGTAAAAAGTTATATTTTACAAGTAATTTAGATATATTTTCTAAACTAGCGTTTTTATTAAAATGTTCAATTATCAGTTATCGGTATGAAATGCACTTGATTATCAGTTAACGGTAGAACTTTTTCAAATCAGTGCATCTCTACAACCAATGGTGCTGTTCAGGACATCCATCCATCTTCTACCGCTTATCCGGGGCCGGGGTCGCAGGGACAGCATAGTCACTCCAGCGTGTCTTAGGTCTTCCCCGGGGTCTCCTCCCGGTGGGACATGCCCGAAATACATCCCTAGGGAGGCTTCCAGGAGGCATCCAAAACAGATACCCGAGCCACCTCAGCTGGCTCCTCTAGCTCTACTTTAAGCTTCTCCAGAGTGACCGAGCTCCTCACCTTATCTCTAAGGGAGCGCCCCGCCACCCTGCAAAGAAAGCTCATTTCAGCCGCCTATATCCGGGATCTTGTTCTTTCATTCATGACCCACAGATCATGACCATAGGTGAGAGTAGGAACGTAGATTGACCGGTAAATGGAGAGCTTTGCCTCGCAGCTCATCTCCTTTACCACAACAGACCGGTACATCGACCGCATTACTGCAGAAGCTGCACCGATCCGTCTGTCAATCTCACGCTCCTTCCTTGCCTCACTCGTGAACAAGACCCCAAGATACTTAAACTCCTCCACTTGAGGCAGGAGTTCTCCACCAACCTGAAGGGGACAAGCTACCCTTTTCCGACTGAGAACCATGGTCTTAGACTTGGAGGAGCTGATCCTCATCCCAGCCGCTTCACACTCGGCTGCAAACCGTCCCAGTGCACATTGTAGGTCCTGGCTTGATGGAGCCAACAGGACAACATCATCTGCAAAAAGCAGAGACGAGATCCTGTGGTCCCCAAACCAGACTCCCTCCAGCCCATGGGTGTGCCAAGAAATCCTGTCCATAAAGATAATGAACAGGACCGGTGACAAAGTCCAACATGCACCGGGAACAGGTCTGACTTACTGCCGGGCAATGTGAACCAAGCTCCTGCTCCGGTCGTACAGGGACCGAACAGCCCTTAGCAAAGGGCCCCGGACCCCATACTCCCAGAGCTCCCCCCACAGGGGGCCACAGTCGAATGCCTTCTCCAGATCCACAAAGCACATGTGGACTGGTTGGGCAAACTCCCATAAACCCTCCAGCACCCTGGAGAGGGTATAGAGCTGATCCAGTGTTCCACGACCGGAACGAAAACCGCATTGTTCCTCCTGAATCCGAGGTTTGACCATCAGCTGCATTCTCCTCTCCAGTCTAGCATAGACATTCCCGGGGATGCTGAGGAGTGTGATCCCTCTGTAGTTGGAACACACCATCCGGTCCCCCTTTTTGAAAAAAGAGGGATCACCACCCCGGTCTGCCAGTCCAGAGGTACTGTCCCCAAACGCCACGCGATGTTGCAGAGCCATGTCAGCCAAGACAGCCCCAAAGCATCCAGAGACTTGAGGTACTCAGTGCGTATCTCATTCACCCCCAGTTCCTTGCCACCGAGGAGTTTTACCAACTACCTCGGTGACTTCAGCTTGGGTGATGGACGAGTCCACTTCTGAGCCCTCTGCCTCTGCTTCCTCAGTGGAAGACATGTCGGTGGGGTTGAGGAGATCCTCGAAGTATTCCTTCCACTGTCCAACAATATCCCCAGTTGAAGTCAGCAGATTCCCACCTCCACTGTAAACAGTGTTGGCAGGGCACTGCTTCCCCCTTCTGAGGCGCCGGACGGTTTGCCAGAATTTCTTCGAGGCCGACCAATAGTCCTTCTCTATGGCCTCACCGAACTCAAACTCCGAGTTTTTGCCTCCACAACCACCCGGGCTGCAGCCCGCTTGGCCTGCTGGTACCCATCAGCTGCCTCAGGAGTCCCACAAGCCAACCAGGCTTGATAGGTCTCCTTCTACAACTTGACGGCATCCCTTACTTACAGTGTCCACCACCGGGTTCTGGTATTGCCACTACGACAGGCCCCGGAGACTTTGCGGCCACAGCTCCGAGTGGCCACGTTGACAATGGAGGGGGAGAACATGGTCCACTCGGACTCAATGTCTACAGTCTCCCTTGGAATCTGTGCAAAAATCTGTGCGAAAGCTCTGCCGGAGGTGGGAGTTGAAGAGCTCTCTGACAAGGGACTCGGCCAAACGTTCCCAACAGACCCTCACAGTAAGTTTGGGCCTGCCGAGTCTGTCCAGCTTTCTCCTCCGCCATCGGATCCAAACTCACCACCAGGTGGTGATCAGTTGTCAGCTCCGCCCCTCTCTTCACCCGAGTGTCCAAGACATACGACCGGAGGTCAGATGAAACAATTACAAAGTTGATCATTGACCTACGGCCTAGGGTGTCCTTGTGCCACGTGCACTGGTGGACACCCTTATGCTTGAACATGGTGTTCATCATGGACAAACTGTTGCTAGCACAGAAGTCCAATAACAGAACACCGCTCAGGTTCAGATCCGGGGGGCCGTTCCTCCTAATCCTAATCCCTCCAAGTGTCACTGTCGCTGCCCACATGAGCGTTGAAGTCCCCCAGTAGAACGACGGAGTCCCCGGTCGGAGCACTTTCCAGCACCCCTCCCAGAGACTCCAAGAAGGCCGGGAACTCTGCACTGCCATTTGGCCCGTAAACACAAACAACAGAGAGACCTATCCCCGACCCGAAGGCGCAGGGAAGCAACTCTCTCGTTCACCGGGTTGAACTCCAACACATGGCAGCTGAGCCGGGGGGCAATGAGAAAGCCCACACCAGCCCGCCGCCTCTCACCGCAGGCAACTCCAGAGTAGTGGAGAGTCCTATCTCTAGTCGGTATCTCTCAACCTCCCGCACAAGCTCAGGCTCCTTCCCCGCCAGCGAGGTGACATTCCATGTCCATAGCGCCAGATTCTGTGTCCGGGGATTGGGTCGCTGAGGCCCCCGCCTTCGACTGCCACCCAGCCCACATTGCATCGGCCCCTTGCGGTTTCTCCAGCAGGTGGTGGGCCCACGGGAGGCCGGTTGCAGGTGGCGATTCAAGGAGGGGATTTTAAGATCTCCCCAGATAATTTCTTCCAATTAATTACATTTATTCATTTAGCTGACGCTTTTATCCAAAGCGACTTACATTGTTCTAATGTAATTACCAGTGTTACAGTCACTGGAGGCAAGGTGGGTTAAGTGTCTTGCCCAAGGACACAACGACAGTATGAACTGTGGGGAGAGCAGGAATCGAACCGCCTACCTTCCGGTTGAAGGACGACCGCTCTACCCACTGAGCTACTGCCGTACAGACTTAATTAATAATCACAATAATCTGAGGTTAAGGTTGGATCTTGTGTCCAACAGCGATATACCTGTAAAGCTTGAGCCAGTTTGAACTCATAATCGTGTCTCACTCCTGAGTCCACCTCCACAACTCTCTGCTCCTGCCGGCGCCGCGACTCCAGCGACTCCTGCACACAAACAAATACAGATTCAATTTTGACAGTAACATATTTGAAAACTGATTTGAGTGAGGCCTAAATGGAGCACACCGTGGGACCCTTACTCCTGACAGAGCCTCAGTTTGATATAAAAATACAGGATTAAGACTGAAATAAAACATTGCGGCCATTCATGCTGAGTTGGGTTTGGGGTTTTCATGGAGAAAAAAGGAACAGGAGACTCCTTGGATTAAATGGATCAGAATGTCGGCCAGGTACTGCTGTATTGTGTATCTTCACTATGATGAGTGTTTAGAGATGTGGTGTGGACAGAGTTTTGTTTTTTTAAACTTGCAGTTAATGCAATATTATATTTTCATAATAAAGAATTTGGAGACTATTAGCCCCCCAGTTCCTGGAACAAAAGGATGCTTACCTGCTCAAACATGCTCTTTCTGAATTCCAGATCCTCAGTGAGGGACTGGCAGCGATTTTCCAAATCCACTCGCATGAGGGTCTCTGCCTCTAGTTGGCGCTTTGCAACTGTGTGGCTGTCCTCTGCCTAGCGAGCAGGGAAAAATAAAGCATAAATTACATATTATTAAAGAGTTACAATTAATTATGCAGTGTAATTGTGCATTTCTTTTAGCATCTACTCATAAACAGAAATCCAGAATTAAAACAAAAAAATTGTGATGTCCAACTTTCAATTGCCTTGTCACAAACAAGTAATTACCAAAAGCATTCTTCTGCAATATTGCTTCTAAGCACCAGCCCTTAGACTACAGTTATAGAAAAATGGCCTATGGCTAACCTCAAAATCACACTGAGAACTGAAACAGAGCGTTACGTCCGTGAACTTGATGCGGGCGTCAACCGGGAGCCAGTGTAACTTAATGAATAGAGGAGTTACGTGTGCTCTCTTCGGTTCATTAAAGACCACTCTTGCCGCTGCATTCTGGATCAGCTGCAGAGGTTTGGTTGTGCAGGCAGGGAGTCCAGCCAGTAGAGCATTGCAATAATCCAGTTTTGACAAGACAAGAGCCTGGACTAGAATTTGCGTAGAGTGCTCTGAAAGGAAAGGTCTAATTTTCCTAATGTTGTAGAGGATGAATCTACAGGACCGGGTGGTGCTGGCGACATGACTTGTGAAGTTTAGCTGATCATCAATTACCACTCCCAGATTTCTGGCAGTGCTGGACGGTGAAATGGTTGATGGGCCTAGTTGAATGGAGAGGTTGTGGTGGGTCTTTGGATTGGCCGGAATCACAAGCAGTTCTGTTTTTGCAAGGTTCAGCTGCAGGTGATGGTCCTTCATCCAAAGTGAGATGGCACTCAGACATGCTGAGACGCGAGCAGAGACTGTCGAATCGTCAGGTTGAAATGACAGGTGGAGTTGAGTGTCATCTGCATAGCAGTGATAGGAAAAGCCATGCTTCTGGATGACAGAGCCAAGGGATGTCATGTATATGGAAAAGAGTAGCGGTCCAAGCACTGACCCCTGTGGCACCCCTGTATTGAGATGTTGGGACTCAGAGACCTTGTTTCTCCAGGATACTCTGAATGACCTATCCGAGAGGTAAGACTTGAACCATTGCAACGCCATTCCAGTGACACCCATCGCCCTGAGAGAAGACAGGAGGATGTGATGATTAACAGTGTCAAAAGCAGCAGACAGATCCAGTAAGATGAGTACAGATGACTTGGATGTTGCCTTTGCCAGTCTCAGGGCTTCGATGACTGAGAGCAGGGCAGTTTCGGTGGAATGTCCGCTCTTGAACCCAGACTGGTTCTGGTCCAGGAGGTTGTTCCGTGTGAGAAAGGATGAGAGCTGAGGAAACACAACTCGCTCCAGAGCTTTGGCAATGAAGGGAAGGAGGGAAACCGGTCTGTAGTTTTCTAGCAGTGTAGGGTTAAGAGTGGGTTTCTTCAGTAGTGGTGTGATGCGGGCCTCTTTGAAAGCTGTGGGGAAGGACCCAGTGGAAGGAGATGAGTTGATGATGTGGGTGAGAGCAGGCACGACAGATGGAGAGATGGCCTGAAGGAGATGTGTGGGGATGGGATCCAGCGGGCAGGTAGTAGGGTGGTTAGAACTAATGACCTTGGAAACATCTGCTTCAGTTAGAGAGAAGGAAGTGAGCAAACACATATCAGGGGTCTGAATGAGCTCGACAGGTGGTGGCGCAGAGAACTGACTGCTGATGGCGGTCGTTTTCTTTATAAAGAAAGACGCGAAATCATCAGCTGTTAAATCCGATGAAGGTGGGGGAGCAGGCGGACAAAGGAGGGCAGAAAAGTACAAAAAAAAAAAAAAAGAAGTGCAATACTCAGGTCCTCTGTCGGTGTGTCCCTGTTCGGTGGAGTCGCGTGCAGGTAGAGTCGATGGTCTTTACTCTCTTCGGTCTTCACGTGATGAGAGCTGCCGCGGTGGTTACTCCCACTTAAATACCCTTCTATTCAAGTAATTGAATTCAGCAGGTCACGCCTCTAGATGGCCACAAACAACTCAAACGAAACTAGCCCGCTAGCAGCTGAGACTAGACGCCGGTGCACCACGTGACAGGGTCGTAGTAAAACACTGCGCGGTTTCTCAGCAATAACACGGCACTATAAGCTCAAAGAGACAAGAATTACATACACTCACACAGTTCTGTGGGCTTCTGCTGCTAAGTTGCTTCTCCTGTAGCCTAATTAGGCAAAGCCAAAGTTGTGGCTGTTGAGCCCTATGCTTCTCTTTTACATTGTTCTTGTAAAATGAATGTTTGGTGTCATAGCCTGAAGTAAATTAAATGAAGCTACCTCATGAATATCTTGATCTCATTAATCCTGGTGCACATTCTCTGAAGTCCCGGTGCAATGGGCAATGTTTACGTCACTGCTATGTTTTTAGTGAGCTTTTATTTTGATAGTGTAGCGGAAGTTTATTTTGAAATGTGGTACCCATTTCCTGTCTTTCCCTGCTGTAGCTCAGTAGATAGGAGGTAAAGACGCTCAAAAAATACAACTGCAACGTGGAGGGTTGCATTGACCCGTTTCTGGGACGCATCAGCGACACTGCTGGTGTAAATTGTCAGACTGAGTAAAAGAGAAAGCAGTTGGCGCAATGCAGCCGTAATGCAACGCTAATGATTTGGTGTAAATTGGGGATTACACTTTACAATATTACGGAAGCGTAGTACTGTCAACGTTTTCTGACTTAATTATCACGTTATTTCGTGATAAATTTTTTTTTTTTCCAATGCTTTATCGGAAGCAAGTACCACGTAGCTTCCGTAGCAACGCGAGGAAGCAAAGAGGAAGCATGGCGTCGCGTCTGATCAAGTTTTACTTCAGCCTTGGTCTAAAACATGGCGAGATATTAATGTTACTGAACACTGTAGACAATATTGTGATGAGTGTGAGCACCTTGAGACGTTTTTTTTTTTTAAACAAATGAGATTGTATAGGCGGAAGAATCAGTCAGATCCGTTGGATGAAGCAGCATTTCTTATTGATCAACTGGATGGACACAAAAAAAAACGTACCGATATAAATTACATCATCTCTGTATCCAGGCTGGCTTTGTCATGCTTCCTCTTTGCGTCCTCGCGTTGCTACAGAAGCGTAGTAGGCTACGTAGTACGTCGCTTCCGATAAAGCATTGAAAAAAGAAAAGTTATCACGAAATAACGTGATAGTATCATGAAATAACATGAAAATAATCATGAAAGAATGTGATAGTATTACGAAATAACGTGAAAATTTTCATGAAACGTGATAGTATCACGAAATAACGTGATAATTAAGTCAGAAAAACAATTACCAAAAAAAGAAATAAAAAAAAGTCAGAAAAACAATCCCGCCCCCCCCAAAAAAGTCAGAAAAACAACATTGACAGTACTACGCTTCCATAAAATATGGTTCTTCCAAATCCGAAATTGTATTGGAAATGTTGCTGATATTCCAACAATTTTAGGAATTGGTGAGTACTAAAACCCATTTACCGATCTAATACAATACGGCAGTGGTTCCCAAAATTTTTCTGTCAATCAACCCTTTGATGAGATAGGGAACATTTTACAATTACTGTGCTGCTGTATTACAGTACATTTCTGCAGACATTCAAGGCTTAATGTACAGCTTCAAAAAGACAGATGCACAATTTACCTTTAAGAGCTGACTCTTGAAATCATTCAGCTCAGAGGTCAGAGCAGCGTTTTGGCTCAACGCAGTAGAAAGTGCAGCTTCAGTTTGGTTTAGTTTATCCTCCAAAGCACTAGCCCTGGACAGCGCTGCAACAAGTTCGTTCTCTTTCTTTTTAGCACTGAGACCAAAAAAAAAAAAAAAAAAAAAAAAATGTATTACTCCCAACATGTGTCATTCTAAATAAAACTGATCATGCACAGCTACTTCAATTTGGATGTATGCAGAACTACATTACCTTCGGTTGGCCTCATCGAGTTCGGCTTTAGCCTTGCCCAGGTCGATCTGGAGTCTTGCTCTCTCTTTGGCAGTTTCATCCAAAACCCGCCGAGCATCAGCCAACTCCCCCTCATACAGAGCCTTCAACCCTGTCAACTAAAAAAAATACACCCAAATAATGTCACACGTGCAATTATGTGAACTGGAACTGAAGCAACAGGAAAAATACCTTTTATAGAGACAGGTATAACAGAAAAGGTGTTACATAGATATCTGTGACACCAGGGGTGTTGTTGCAGATTTCATAAGCAATCTACAGCAATATACAGCGAAATACAGCGATATACCACCGTCCACCAGAGGGCAGGTTCCAAAAGCAAAAAATATAAAAAAGGAGAAACCCAACGGCGACTTTACTAGGGATGCACCGAATGTTCGGCCACCGAAATTATTCGGCCGAAAATAGCCAAAAAAAGCACTTTCGGTGTTCGGCCGAATAAGTAAAAAGGCCGAATAAATTTTGCCGAACAATGGCGTTTTTAATGACGCAATCAATTAACCTGCGTAGAGTGAGAGGCACGGGCTTTATGCAGCAAACATGTCAGCAGTGTCAGAGAGAGAGGCAAAAACGGACGTTTGCAGACATTGTTCTGCTGAATTGTCCAGACGGGGTGCATCTGCAAAAACGTACTTCAAGTGAAACAGACCACCGAGTGAAAGTGAAACTAAAAGTGCGCTCTTAGAAGCTGTCAGCACACGATTTAGTCAGGCGGACTCAGAACCCCTGTACAGCATCGCGACTGTGCTTGATCAACGATATAAAGATCATTACTTGGATGTGGGGAAAAAGATGCGCACACGAGAAATAATCCAGGCCGAGTTGGATTTGGGAAAGCCGCTAGGTAATGGAGACGGTCAGGTGGTGCACAGGAGATGAAAACAGCGCAGAGAGTAAACGGGCTCGTACTACGGATGAGCCGCGCACAGTCTCGCTGTCTGACATGTTCGATGAGATCCTCCAACATTTGCAAGACAGAGGACAAGCTCGACCGCTCAACAGTTAGATGGGTATTTCTCAGAAGCCCCCTCCCCGGGAGCAATAACCCTCTCGAATTTTGTAAGACCAATCAAGGCCGCTTTCCCAACCTGGCGCAGATGGCACGCAGGTAGGCTACTTGTATGGGAAATTAATTTAAGATTTTATTTATATTTTGGATTATGGTAACACTTTATAAGTAGTTTCTATTTTTTACATTAACTAACAATGAAAACCCCTTATTAACAGCATTTATTAATCTTAATGATGACATTTACTAACACAGTATTAAAATTAAGTATCACATTTGTAATTTTTGAATTAAAAAGTATCAAAAGTGGTAGGCCTATTTGTTAAAATTGTGAATGCACTCATACTAACATGAACTAAATATTTTTTTATTATCTTACATTAAGGAAGATTAATAAATACCATAACAAATGTATTGCTCATTGTTAGTTAAATAAATATTTTGAAATTGTATTTTTGTTATTTGATTTTTTTTTTATCTGAAAAGCAACACAAAATAGTAAAAAGCAAATTTTTACTATTTAATTATTGTAATGGTGAAAAAATTGGCAAAATAAATGGAAAAAATGTGAAACACCGCGTTCGGTATTGGGCCTTCGGCCAAGCATTTCATTATTATTCAGCTTCGGCCAAGAATTTCATTTCGGTGCATCCCTAGACTTTACAAGTATAAAAATCATGTTTACAGCCTGGTACAAAAGATGACTCCGGTCTCTAGAGCTAAGTTTTTACTACGCGACAACTCTGGTGGGGGGGGGTGAATTTTTTAATAATATGTTTGTTTATGCTATTTAAAAACTATTGTTTTACTATGTAGTAAAAGCCCGGATGTAACCGCCATTTTATTGCCCTGTCGTAACAACAATATCGGTGAATAGGGGACCAATGGGCGGATTACATCCATTTTATTTACAATCTATGATTTCAGCATATAGTCAAATTAGTGGAAGTTGAAAACTACGTGAATAATGATTGATCATTGATTTTAACGTACATTCACACAAACAGAATAGAGTGAAACCTAAATGCTAGATTATGAACATATAATCTTGTATAAATCTATCTGTCTGCACAAATGTTGATTAAAGTGCACACTTGCTCATTTGAATGTAAGCTGATGATGCGTGTTTCGTGATCAAGGGGTCCAGCATCTCCACCTTTCGCCCCGAGGGTTTCAGAGTTCTAATCCACACCCCCTCAACTTTCATTATTCTATGCATATTACAGACTGATGCTGAAGGTATTCATAGCCTTAGTCATAGCAGGAGACCAAGACTGACACTATGTCTGGAACACTCATCTGCTAAAGCTACTTTATTTGTGTTTCCATTGAGGACAAGCAGTGGGCAAAAGACACGCTCTCATTAAGGAGTGATAGGACTTCCACTCACCTCTCTGGTTGAAACCTCCTCTTTCTCGGACACTTTGACCATCAGCCTGTCATTTTCCAGCTCCAGAGACCGGACCCGGTCAATGTAGACGGCCAGCCGGTCGTTGAGGTGCTGCAGGTCCTGCTTCTCCTGTAAGCGGGAAATCCTGGTCGGCGACAGAGGAGTGGAGGCCGCCATGCGGACACTCTCGCGTCTTGGTGTACCAGTCGCCATAACGTTTCTTTACAAGTGGTCAAGGAATTGTCCGGACTACGGGAACATGCACACCAAACTGTGCGGGTGCGGATCTGTTGGACTACGCGGTGAAAAGCAGTTCGTGGCGGTCGCAAAGGTGCAATGGAAAAGCATGGAAAGAAGTACCTGAGAGTACAGTTTTTCCAAGATGGCCGAATACCGCGCCATCAGCGGCCAACGCGCCTCCCAGCGTTCTTCTTCTTGTGGGTTGGGGACGGCTATACAACCCACTGGCGCCGTTCGTTGGTCATTTATAATACTACAGATGAGAAAGCCATATTGCACTTGATAGATGTAGAAGGTTTTTGATTTGACAAGGCAATTTTATTTATAGAGCACAATTCATACACTGGGTAACTTAAAGTGCTTTACAGGAAGAAAAGACAATTTACAAGATTTAGATTAAGAAACATAACAAAAAAAAAAAGTGCAGATAAAAACACTTTAAGTTGTAACGTAGGTGGAGCTAAAGAGGAAGGTTTTTAACCTACACACAAAAAAATGCTGGGTTGTTTCTGTAAACAAATTGTTGGGTTGATTGTGCTGGGTCAAAAAGTTGGGTTGTTTGGGGTACTGTAAACACATTATTGGGTTGCTCATGCTGGGTAAAATGATTTGTAACGGGGTCATTCATAAATAAACAGTTGGTTGGGTTATTTTGACCCAGCAACTGGTTTATTACTTTTTCATTCTTTACGGAACTTTCTGGATTCTTCACTTCTGACTGGAGGAGGCACGCACTCGGAGCGGGCAGTGTTTTATGGTAAGTTAATATGAATGTTTACCTATATTTTTAATAAGTTGTGGTAACAGCAAGCTAATTTCACTGTTCAACATACAGTCTTTGATATGGAAGTGTGAGGGGTAATGTATTTATTCTGTGAAACATTAAATAGACACTGCTAGCCTGCTTGCTAGCTAGGTTAGATTTTTTGACAAAATGCAGCTTAAATCCTTAGTTGTAAACCGGCTAGCCTATATATGCAGCCTTTTTGAAATATGCTGTTTAAATTGTAAATTAATCACGTAATTATTATCGTATTCATTGTGGACGTTGCGTATTTAAAAGTGAGGAAAGCGTTTTGTATGAAATCCATAGGCCTACAAGCGCAGTAAGTTAGTCCCTCACAGGGCTCGCACGTAAATCGGCGGGAAATAGCGAGTGAGTTGTGTGTGGAAAGTCTGCTGTATTTTAGAAATATGAATGTTATATACAGCATACTATATAAATGTTAATGCAACTTTATGTATTTTGGTCAAATTGTTTAGCTGCTAAAGAGGAGACAGCTTTGAAGGTCCTGCCAACTCTGCTTCCCCCATCCATCTACAGGAGAGGAGGAAAGGTCTTCAGACCCACCACAGAGGAGGCCCACATCCATCTACAGGAGAGGAGGAAAGGTCCTCAGACCCACCACAGAGGAGGCCCACAAGTCATTTATTGACATGCAACCTGTAAGTTTTGCTTTAGTGTTTCTACTTCAATAAGGGTGGACGTTTGCAGTGTTTGATATGCTTGATAACTATGAAAGTAATTCAGGGTTACAATATTGATAATTTACAATATTTATAATTTTGAAAGCTGCAGTCCATAACCTTTTTTTTGTGTGTGTTCAAAATTTACAAATAGTATATAATGAGTGAGTACATCATGAATCCATTTTCTAAATCGTGTTTTTGTCTTATCCTGAATCACTAACGGTACACCTATATAATAAGTCTTTATATTCAGACTATTTTAGACTGGCGGAGGAGCACAGTACCTGTGTGACTCGTCATAGACATAAAAGAGGAAGTAACTCCGGTTACAATGTTCTTCCGCAAAACGCATGCAGTTCTGTTTATTAACCGCTAGAGCACCAAAAGTTATGGACTCCAGCTTTACCTAACAAAAGTTAAGGACAGCTGCAATTCGTAACTTTTTTTGGATACAAATTTTTATTTGTTAATGTTTGCAATACAATTTTTTTTATATTTCCACCAAAAAAGCTTAACTAGCATGTCAGTTATATTGCAGCACTCTAAGTTATTGTGTGTAATCAACAGGTTGGGACCAACATGGTTGAATATTTAAACCATGAGATGACTGGAGCATTGCTGCACATTCTGTGCCTCAGTGATGAGATCACAGACCTTTGCCATTATTCCACGCCACGCCATTGAGACTGAGTCTTTGTTGGAGGCGGTTGATCTTTGCTTTAGAGCTTTTTTTGTTTTTGATGTTCAGTACACCAAGCAGTGTCTCCCCACCTGGGAGTTTCTCCAGCATGCTGTAAATCAAATTGAAGGAAAAGAGTCCTCCTCTGTAAAGTTTTTGAGGACAACAGTGGTATGTAGATGATTTTTAAATGTATTTTGTTGCTGTTCCTAAATCAACACATCTTAATAAATTAAATTGTAATCGTATGAGAGTTCAAATTAGTTGTTTAATGACTTTTAATGCCTGAATATTTGGACAGATTTACATTTGTTATAAAGTCTGTGGGGAAGGGTGAATGTCAGAGGGTGTGTGGGTGGGGGGGGGGGTAAAGAATGTATTCAATATTGTATACAAACAAAGTATTAAAGAAATGTATTGTTTTAAAGAAATATGTTTTAAATTAAATTAGATTGAAATCATATATACATGGCCTCTGGTTTATTGTATTACAGAGACAATAATTATTTTACATTCGTAATATAAAATATATTTGTAACTAATGTATAAAGGCAGTGAGACAGGAAATAATCTATTTATTATTAAATAATAACTATTTATTTGACTAAACTATTTGTTTGACTTAACCCAGCAAGAGGGTTAATTTTACCCACTGGTTGGGTCAAATAAATGACCCAGTAATATGGGTTAAACGGTAAAACCCAGCACTTGGGTCAAACCAACCCAGCGCGTGTTCTGTCCAATAGTGACCCAGCAGCGTGGTTAAGGTTGGGTTATTTTTTAACCCAGCAGTTTTAAGAGTGTAACCTTGAACACTGTTAAAGTTGAGGCTTGTTACTTCATCTGGGAGGCTGTTCCAGATTTTTGCTGCATGAAACTTAAACATTTACATTTATTCATTTAGCTGACGCTTTTATCCAAAGCGACTTACATTGTTCTAATGTAATTACCTTGCCACTGGAGGCAAGGTAGGTTAAGTGTCTTGCCCAAGGACACAACGACAGTATGAACTGTGGGGAGAGCGGGAATCGAACAACCTACCTTCCGGTTGAAAGACAACCGCTCTACCCACTGAGCTACTGCCGCCCCTTCACCCTGTTTAGTTCTAACTCTGGGCACGAGCAGAAGCCCTGTCCCAGATGTTCTCGGAGTCCGAGGAGGTTCATAAGCAACTAGCATGTCAGAAATATATTCTGGTGCTGAACCATTAAGAGACTATTCTAATCTCTGAGCAACAGGAAGCCAGTGCAGAGATTTTAAAACTGGCGTAATGTGGTTGTACTTCCTGGTTTTGGTGAGAACCCGAGCAGCCGCGTTCTGAATAAGCTGCAGCTGTCTTAACCCTCGTTTTGAGAGACCAGTGAGCAGGCCGTTACAGTAATCTAACCTCCTGGAGATAAAAGCATGGATAAGTTTCTCTAAGTCTGGTTGAGACATCATCCCTTTGACTCTGGAAATGTTTTTAAGGTGATAAAATGCAGATGATGTAATTGACTTAATGTGACTGTGGAAATTCAAGTCTGAGTCCATGATGATACGGAAGCGTAGTACTGTCAATGTTTTCCTGACTTTTTTTTTTTTATATAGTTTTTCTGACTTTTTGGGGTCAATTAACTTGAATTTGACGTTAAGGGCGATTTGTTTTTAATGAAAATCATCTTTCTCTTTAACTTCCACCACCGGCTCTCCCCTTAGGCTTCCGTAGTTCAGAGTGGGTTCACAGACAACATGGCAGTTAACAGCGCAGAGCTCGTTCCAAAGAAAGGCACCATTTCATCCGTTGTTTGGAATTGGTTTGCTTTTTTAGTGTCAGACACAGAACAAATAACGTCACATTGCAAAGTGTGTTTAAAAGCTGTTGCACAACAAATTTATTCCAGCATCTTAAACAGAGGCATGCAGCCGAGTGGGAGGTGTGTGCCTCTCAACGAAGAGAACAAGACCGCAGTTCACACACACACACGCAAAAAACAAACTACAATCTTAGAAATTGTAAGCCCTATGACAAGAAATGGCCCCGGTGGAAAGCAATCATGGATTCAGTGGCGAAATATATTGCAAAAGATATGGTGCCCATATACACTGTGGAAAAGCCGGGGTTTATTGACATGATTAAAGGTCTCGACCCCAGGTATGTGCTACCAAGCCGGAAATATTTTGCTGAAGTTGCCTTGCCTCACCTGTACAACAGTACTCGTGAAAAGATTGCTAGAGAGCTGGAGGGGGTGTCGTTTTACTCCGCCACAAAGGACCTGTGGTCGAGTCGAATGATGCAGCCCTATATGAGTTTGACTGCATTTTATTGAAAACTGGACTCTGCGAAGCGTCTGCCTTCAGACAGCTTACTTTCCCGATGACCATAAAGGTGAAATAATTGCGCAGGGGCTAAAAGATGCTCTGACCTCCTGGAATCTTGACGAAGACCGACTCGTCTGTATGACAACAGACAGCGGCACAAACATAATAAAAGCTCTGAGAGACAATGAGTGGCCCAACCTCCAGTGCTTTGGACATAAACTGCACAACGCGATAGGTAAGAGTCTAATGTCTGTGCATTCAACAGCCCAATTAATACATGTTGTAATTAATGCAATTTAATGAAATCAATACATATTTCCACAAAATGTACATGCATGATTAATCATAATGGTGTGTGTGTGTGTGTGTGCATATTATGTGTGTGCGTATGCCCTTAGTGTGCATTAATAATGTGGAAATGTGAAAAGAAGGAAATGTTTAGATTAAACTGCATAAGCGAAAATCAGAACAAAATAAAGAGTACATTTGTTTTGAGCAATTTCTTTGTCGGTTGTAGTTTGTTTTTAAATGGGAAAAAAAATCGATTAAAAATCGGAGATTTTTTTTTTTTAAGCCGTATCGCCCAGCCCTACTGTAGACAATATTCTGAGTGTGAGCACCTTGAGACGTTTTTTGAAACGAATGAGAATGTTTAGGTGGAAGAATCAGTCAGATCCGTTGGATGTAGCAGCATTTCTTATTGATCAACTGGATGGACACAAAAAAACGTACAGATATAAATTACATCATCTCAACTGTATCCAGGCTGGCTTTGTCATGCTTCCTCTTTGCTTCCTCGCGTTGCTACGGAAGCGTAGTAGGCTACGTAGTACGTTGCTTCCGATAAAGCATTGAAAAAAGAAAAGTTATCACGAAATAACGTGATAGTATCATGAAATAACGTGATACTAATTAAGTAATAATTAAGTCAGAAAAACAATTCCCTAAAAAAGGGCAGAAAAACTATCAAAAAAAAAGTCAGAAAAACAACATTGACAGTACTACGCTTCCGTATGATGACCCCTAGATTTCTAACCTGATTTTTAGATTTTAGAGAAAGAGACTGGAGGTGACTGCTGACTCTTTCTCTTTGTTTCTGTTCAATGCAGTGACACGGTGAATGGATTGGTCCATTTTCACCTGCTGTGAGTGAAATGTAAATCTGAGTGTCATCTCCACACTGGGCGGCAGTAGCACAGTGGGTAGAGCGGCCGTCCTTCGACCGGCGGGTGAGTGGTTCGCGACCAGCTCGAAACATCCCAAAACATCATAACATCCCGCTCTCCCCCACATACTGTCGTTGTGTCCTTGGGCAAGACACTTAACCTACATTGCCTCCAGTGAGTGTTCTGTAACACTGGTAAATAGCTTAATCTGTGTAAAGCGCTTTGAGTGCCTACTACAGTAGGTGGAAAAGCGCTATATAAAAATAAAGATTATTATTATTATTATTATCTGCATAATTATGGTATGATACGTCACAGCTGTGTATTAACTGGCCTAAAGGAAGCATGTAAAGATTGAATAATAAGGGTCCCAAGATAGACCCCTGTGGAACCCCACATGTCAGAGCCATTTGGTCTGACACACAGTTACCAACCGAAACAAAGTACTTCCTGTCTTCAAGATAGGACTGAAACCATTTAAGAGCAGTTCCAGTGATACCTATCCATTCCTCTAATCTTTGTGACAGGATTTCATGGTCCACTGTCAAACGCAGCACTCAAGTCCAACAGAACTAAGACAGAGACTTTGCCTGCGTCAGTGTTCATACGGATGTCCTTTGTGACTTTGATAAGTGCAGTCTCAGTCTGTGATGGGGACTGAATCCTGACTGAAAGGGATCAAAAGAGTTGTTAAGTAATAGAAAGTCATTAAGTTGCTGATATACAACCTTTTCGATGACTTTCCCTAAAAATGGCAGGTTTGATATGGGCCGATAGTTGTTGAGCACTGTAGCATCAAGACTGCTCTTCTTTAGGAGAGGCTTAATGACAGCAGTTTTTAAGGCCCTTAGAAATGTTCCAGACTGTAAGGAATTGTTGACTACGTATATCAGTGAGTTGCAGTGGAAACTAATTCTGGAATAAATGGAACTGGAGGGTTTGTTAATCTGTTCAATGTAGCAAACAGGACACGCGAGTTGTTACTACTGTTGTTGATGTCCATAACATTTAAAACACCTGAAGTATAACAATTCAATAAATCATCAACTTGACCTGATGAGGCTTTTTCAAACCTGATTGCCTCCATAAACTTTGTCCTGGTGTTATCATTAATGTGCCTCTTCTTGTAGCGTATTCTATACGGCACAACAAACAATCCACTGACACCAAGCTCTTGGGATTCTGCAATTTATTAGAAGAGGACAATCAACATACACTCTCTCAGCTCTACTTTTCTTCTTTCAGCCGTCTCTCCACAGTCACAGACTATACTCAGACATTTCAATTCACATAGATTTTACACAATCTTGCATCTTGGTTATTAAAACTCAATCACATACAAAAAGAAATTATAAAAAAAAAAAAAAAATTCACATTAACAATACTTTATAAACATTAAAATAATGGTCAACATTCTACTAGGTCGTATAGTGTTTTTTTCTTTTTTTTTTCTTTTACATACCTGCAATTTATTAGAAGAGGACAATCAACAGCTCTACTTTTCTTCTTTCAGCTGAAGAATGCATGGGAAAGACACGTTAAATACTGTTATTGAACCCTCTGGAATTTAAATACAAGTGTGGGCTCTTTGTAAAGGTAACAACCTCTAGTTTCACCCACAACAGTCAGAATCTCTCTAAGTACTACTGATACAATTTTATACACTTTGGAACACACAGAGAAAATTATTTTTCTGCCTGAAATATTTAGTGAAAATAAAGGTGTAAAAGGCTTCAGGAGGTAGTTGAGGACTAAAACACACTATGGGCAAAAATAATAACTTGATGACTACTCACATTTCAAACTTGAAAAGAATATCTGTAAAAATGAATTTTATACAATTTTTTTTATGTTGGTAGGTCCATGCGTTTTATAGAGGAACCATAGTTTATCCAGGATTTATCCAAATTGGAGACATTTGGAAAACGTATGAAAAAGTGCAATAAGTTCTGAATGCTTCAACCCACAGGCATCAATGAGGGCTCTACTGAAAGCTTACATCTAGAGGAATCTGTATTTACAAACATAATCACTCTATTAGTTATGAAAATAATATTCCATAATAATAACACGATAAAATTGACATGTTTACATAACTAAATAGTTATGGGCCAAAATATATATTTTTGAATAATATCCACACATAAAAAACATACTGCAAACTATATACATAGGTTATAAAACTGTTGGTCAATGTTACAATATATATGTCAATGTTACAATATATGTGTCAATGTTACAATATATGTGTCCATGTGTTATAAGAATTCTTTATCCTTATATTATCCAGAGAGACACGGAGACAGATTATATTATAAAAAGCGAAAGGCCAGGTTTTATTCTTGCAAGAAGAAGCAAAGACACGTATCAAAGGTATAGAATGTGTTTGCTTAAAGAAGTAAACAAAACATGAGATTTTATATCACTGCAGTGGGGGCTGTCAGTGGGAGGTGTATCTCTCAAACACCCTCCTTCAAGGCCCCAGCTCCAGGTGCAGAAGTCCCTTGGCAAACCATGTCTCTAGTTATGTCTACTCCATGCTTAGACTAACATGGAGGACATGACATGATTTGGCATGACCTGTAGAGAACTATGAGCACCCAGTAACTATAAACAATATAAACAATTATAATAATAAAAAATATTATAACATTCCCCCTCTTTATGCTGATAACCATTAGCATAAACAACCTACTAGCTTGAGTGTGAATCGTAAACTATGACAGAAGCGAAAACCCAGCAGGGCTGTTGACCTAGCCAGAAGAACATTTTGACCAATCGGTAAAATGACCTAAAGCCGGGAAAAACTCTTCTATCCACCCCTCGCCCCAAAGGCAGTGACAAAACACAAACATCAAGCATCTAACGTATGTAATCACTTCAAATGATTAACTTACAACACATGTCAAAACAAACACAACAAATGATTATAATGGGATATGTTTCAAATCAAATGGGAACCCACAGAGTAATGCACTGATTCTTCAAAGTTAAATTCTTTAAAGTCCATAAATCATAAATCAAAACACAGTGTCACTCCAAAATAAAGTAGAAAAATTTGCCAGAGGTTGAGCTGGTCAACCCATTGGACTCAAGATCTCTGGCCTGTCCCTGCCTGTCCATTTCTGTCCCTGTAACGAAAAGAAAAACACATGGAGTGAGACATATGCACATTCATAATGATTAAAATCAATTCTCTTCAGCATAATCAATTCAATGAACCATACGGCCCTTAGGTCTGTAGTATGATCCGTCCTGGAGCTGTTGTCCCGTTGGTGTACATGCAAACACTAACGTCCCTCAGATATCAAAGGGTTCATCTGAGGTCAAAGCCTTGACCTTAGTCGTTTGGCAGGTGCATGTCCAGGAATGTTGACCCAGCAATGGCCACATTCATCAATCTCACCAACGAGCTCCGGATACATGTAAAGCAACACAAACAAACGTTATTAGACATGGAAGTGCAACAACAAGTACATGTACTGTATCTCAATACAGATTCTAAAATCCCAGTCAATTTTCCAAATATGTTGTAAAACCAGGTCAAAATTAATTTCTCTATACCAGACTACTCTAATTCCTCTGTTAGAGTTTGAAGTCCTTTCTTAAAGGCTTTAGTTCTGCTGTAACTAGACCTGTGTTACTTTGGAGGAAATCCTTTTGTAGATCCCCCCTTTTCAGCTAAAAGCATGCTCAGTCCCTTGTTCCTCTGTGAGGCGGCAGACAAGCATGAATTTGTCAAAAGCCTGTTTCTTTGTTTTAACAGGAACATCTGATGCTGTAATAACAAATAACGTTATTGTAAAGTCATACAACTTTGGAAACATTTTACAGGTAATCCAAGAAAGGGTTTACCCTTGTCCCACGGCCACAGAGGACACTCTTTAATGTCTACAATGAATTCTATGTGAAAACCTAAGCATTACTTCAAGTTCAATTAGAGTAAGTTGCTTATTCTAAATGTAAAAAGGTGAAACGTTACAGTTTCAAAATAATGGTCAATAATAACATTAACAGATACCTTAAAATATCTTTCAGAGAGGTACTTGTGTAGGAAGTTTGGCTTCCTTACGTTCCATCCTCTGGCATGTATGGTTCTCATGTCTGTGCGAGCTTTTACAAAAAGGAAAAAGTGTTCAACAGTACAACTGATTAGCTCAGTAATGTTGCATGTTTGTACAGTGGTACAAGACTTACCAGCTTTTGTCATGTACTTTGTTGTAAGTGCAACACGGGATAAGAAAGAATGAACTTGCTCCACTTGTTCACCTACAGTCATACCTACAATAGATTTGGAAACACAAAATAGGAGGCCACTAGTTATTGAAGTCATTTTAAAACGTTGTTACTAACCAGCTCCATCTTGATTTCGTCCCCCACTGCACCTGAAGTGAACCAATATAATCAAATAAAAAGTGTCTACCCCACTCAAATAGTAAATATTTAAAAATCAGCAAAAAATGTAAATAGCTCACACTTGGCAGAGTGTCCCTTAGCATGCATGAAGGAGAGAAAGGGTTTGTTTTGTAACAATGGCAATAGATCTTGAAAGAGTCACAGACCTTGTGCAAGTAGAGATAGTACTTGCACATGATGTCTGTGCAAATAAAGTCAATATTATTAACTCCTGCATGCTTCTTTTGCAGATAAAGCGGGTATGCAAATATGTCTCCTGGGAACATGTTTAAAGTGCTGTAGAGCATGCCATGTCGACAGACAGCAACTTCCACTCCCTCCTCCTGTGCTTGGTCCCATACTTTTTTCAATATATGTTACACCATTAAGACAAATCATCAGAAGTTATGGAGTAAACTTCCACTGTTATGCCGATGATACACAGCTGTATCTACCAATGAAAGGGAATAATACTACTGACATCAAGCGTCTAGAGGCCTGCATCGTTTCAATTAAAACATAGATGTCTCAAAACTTCCTCCATTTGAACTCGGATAAAACAGAGCTCTTGTTAATTGGTCCTGCCAGTCATCGGCACAAGTTCAACAATCTTACTGTCTCGATCAACAACTGTGTGTTGGAGCACGGCAACACTGTGAGGAACCTTGGTGTCATTTTTGACTCCACACTATCACTGCAGCAGCACATTAGTGAGGTCACTAAACTGGGCTTTTTTCACTTGAGGATTATCTCAAAAATTCACTCCTGCCTCTCTTTAGCTGATGCTGAAATTCTCATTCATACATTTGTCACATCTAGGCCGGACTATTGCAATGTGTTATTCTCTGGACTGCCGAGGAAAAGTACTCACAGACTACAAATGGTCCAAAATACAGCCGCCAGACTTTTAACAAAGACCAGGAAGTTTGATCACATTACTCCGGTCCTGGCTTCATTACATTGGCTTCCTATTCATGTTAGAGCAGATTTCAAAGTTCTCCTGTTAACATATAAAATCCTTTGTGGGCCGCCCTCTTACCTATCTGACCTCATCACCCGGTATACTCCAGCTCGTACCCTTCGCTCTCAGGACGCTGGCCTCCTTCAACTTCCTCAAGTAAAGAAGAAGTCTGCTGGCTACAGAGCCTTTTCTTATAGAGCCCCATTTTTATGGAATGGGCTCCCGGCGGAAGTGCGGCGAGCTGACTCTGTTGAAGTTTTCAAAAGCAAACTTATTAACTTACTAACATACTTATTTCACCAAACGTATGGAGACTGATTGATCATAGGTATACGTTTACACTGGTTGCAGCTGTAGATACGCGTTTACACTGGTTGTAGCTGTAGGTACACGCTACACTGGTTGTAGCTGTAGGTACACGTTTACACTGGTTGTAGCTGTAGATACACGTTTACACTGGTTGTAGCTGTAGGTACACGTTTACACTGGTTGTAGCTGTAGGTATACGTTTACACTGGTTGTAGCTGTAGGTACATGTTTACACTGGTTGTAGCTGTAGGTACACGTTTACACTGGTTGTAGCTGTAGGCTGCGTTTACACTGGTTGTAGCTGTAGGTACACGTTTACACTGGTTGTAGCTGTAGATGCGTTTACACTGGTTGCAGCTGTAGGTACACGCGTTTACACTGGTTGTAGCTGTAGGTACGTTTACACTGGTTGTAGCTGTAGGCACACGTTTACACTGGTTGTAGCTGTAGGTACACGTTTACACTGGTTGTAGCTGTAGATACACGTTTACACTGGTTGCAGCTGCAGGTATACGTTTACACTGGTTGCAGCTGTAGGTACACGTTTACACTGGTTGTAGCTGTAGGTACACGTTTACACTGGTTGTAGCTGTAGATACACGTTTACACTGGTTGTAGCTGTAGGTACACGTTTACACTGGTTGTAGCTGTAGGCACACGTTTACACTGGTTGTAGCTGTAGGTACACGTTTACACTGGTTGTAGCTGTAGATACACACTAAACCGCTCATATTATTATTACACCTGCCTATTACAGTTTTTTTTGTTTTCTCCCTCCTCCTAGGATGGACGCAAACCTCTGACCTGCTGGGTGATGTGTACCCGATGTGTACCCCGCCTGTGCTCCAGTGTGAGGGCCCCCACCCCATCTGTCATCTACCTTGATGTTGGCTGCGGCCCCATCCACTATTGCACACTCAGAGTGGACACTGGACACTGCCAATATAAATGTTTTTATTTGTGAATATGTTTGTGTATTTCTATGTATTTTTCAACTGTCCTGGACACATTCCTGCACGGCCTGTCCGTCCTGGGAGTGGATCCCTCCTTCTGTGGTTCTCCCTGAGGTTTCTCTTTTTTCCCGGCTGGGTTTTTTGGAGTTTTTTGTTTACCCTGACAGAGGGTCTAAGGACAGGGGATGTTGTCTAGTGCAGTCTGTGAAGCCCTTTGAGGCGACTGTTGTTGTGATATTGGGCTATACAAAAATAAATGTCTTGTCTTGTCTCCTCATCAAGTCTTGGGCCACCTTTTTTTGCGGTTTCTCGAGCAGCAGTCCACTCACTCTTCCCGCAAATACCCTCTCCAGATCCCTTTGAAACATTTATCTTTAAAAGATAGAATTTCCATTAGAACATTGCAAATAAAACTGGCTTATTGGGTGACAACAAAGCAGTCAAATGTAGGTAAGTTATCAACTCACCGGTTGAACTTTATTGCGTATTATGTCCACAAAGTCCCTCACCTCCTTATCCTTCACCCAAAAAGGACCACAACAATTGGTCCGTAGTATTTTAGTTTAACATTTCGATTACTGCTAAAACAAATAAAATCTATATAATAATACCCTTTAGTCCTGTTTAAGCGATACATCTTACGGTTACCATCAAGAGATTTTGCCGATATATCTGGTCTACAAGCTTGACAGCAGAAATGCTCAATGTTTAAATGCTTCTCTTTTTCATGCCTACTGTATGTCCACTCCAAAAATGATCGTTGCATGGTATCCCCGCATATGTTTCCTGCCTGAAATAAGAGAGAGAAACTTTAAGAAAAGTTAAGCTTTGTCTTTTGTGGTTAGTGATATTTTCAATGACTCACACGACCAAAGCTCCTAGAACGAGCCCTTTTTCAAATACATTCATTTGTTTTCTACAGCTGTCTGTCCCAGCAGCTTTGGGCCTATACGGCGGGGTACAAACTGGTCATGTCAGCGCCCCTCGGCTGCTGGTTCGTTTTGATCACCACAAAAAAAAGAGAGTACCACAGAGAAACACGAGGGACTGAGTTTTCCAAGTTTTAAAATGTCTAAAGTTTATTAAAAGTATTGTTAAAATAAAAGAAATAAAACATTGTTAAAAAGCCCAGCAAATAGGCTTTAAAAAAAAAGTCAATCCGGGTTAAAAGGGCAAAGTCATTTTGTTGTAGGCCTCGACCTCCCGTCCGCGCCGCAGGGCCGGCTTGGAGGAGTGCTGGCGCTCCCTCAGCGGTTCCCGTGGACTCCGAGGTCCCAATACGCCGCCACAGGACTATAACACACACAAATAACGTCGGCTTAGCGACCACACTAATATACTCTAAAATAAATAACCCCACACAGCATGCAATCAAGAAATACGGGACACGTCCCTTCACTTAGCGTTATAATGGCGTTGTACAGGTCCCCGGTTCCTTCTTGGTCCGCGTGGGTCCGGCCGGTCGCTCCTCCGAATCCTGGTCCGGTCTCTTTCCCCGAAGGGGGAAGACGGTGCTGTGGACAGGGAGAGGCGGTCTTATGCACACAGTAATCAACAGCTCAGATAGGTGTACCCCCCCACGCAGTTATGGGCACTTCCCTGTACTTAGCTGTATCTGGGCGTTGCATGCGGTAGTTTCCTGTGGCTTCGCCGCCTTCAGTCGGTCCCGCTCTCCGTGCTGCTCAATGTTCCTTTTTTCTCTGTCCGTTCCTCCGTCTCTGTCCGTCTCCGTCTCTGTGTTTTCTCCGTCTTACTGTTCTCTCCCTTCCGCTTTTCCTCTCTCCTTTTCCTTTTCTCCGTCTCTCTTTTCCTTTTCCGTTCCTTCCTTCCCCGCCGTAGTTCCTCTGCCTGCACCGGTCCCTGGCTCTTCCCCTCTGGTCGCGGGTCGCCCCAGGGCTCCTCGTCGGCCCCTCGCTCCCCGTCCTACCAGGCACGCCTCGCGGGTACCCTGGCCTCAGGTCTCCGTAGGAATCCTCCCGGCTTCCTTCCTCCTCTCACCGGCATCCCCGGTGCTGGTCTTCCCGTCCGTTCCGTTTCCACTCTCTCCTCACTTCCCGTCTGTAGCCAATCCTCCTTTCCTTTTCCGTCCCTTTCTCCTTTGCCCGGCGTCCGCCGGGCCGCCCCCTCCTCCGGTGCCGTCCGCTTCGCTTGTGTCACTTTCCTCTGCCTGTCTGTTCTCTGTCCTCCTGTTGTCTTCCGGATTGGGCCTTTTGAACTAGCCCGCGCCACATCCGATTGGTCTGGTGATGGCGCAGGTGTGGTGGGCGTTCCCTATCACGAGGTTTCCCCCGTGCGTCACCAAAATTTAAAGGGGCCGCGCACTCACAGGGTAGGAAAGGGAGAATACACAGTAGGTGCAAACCGGCACCCCGTGACAGTCAGTTGTAAGTTTATTTCTGGGCTAATACAGGTGTCTGTGCACTATTTGTTTTTGTTGTAGATTTTTTGTTGTCTTTCAAAGGCGGAGTAGTAATCGGGGCGCTCAGTAGTTTTCCTGGTGGACCGGTGCAGTGGCGTCACAGTCCAAACATCCAGAGTTAGAAATAGACCAAGCGGCCCAGAGAATATAGGCTATACTACGATCTATCGTTTGTGCCGCTAGTTAACATGGCCAGCAGTAGAGCGGACACCAGTGCAGTTTCATCTTTTTTATACTTTGCCCTTAACTGTAGAACAAATACACAATTGAAGCTTTGATGAAATAAAACAAATTAACAATTTTGAGAAAATCTAATTTAAATTAACACCTCAAATGTGTTGCAAATGTGTTGTGTTGACTTTTAACATATCTGGAGTTCCACCAGATCTATGACACAACCTTCCTCCTGTTTCCTGTCAGATCAGATCAAACCCAGACTAATATTGTTCAGAAATATACTTATATCATTTTTATTTATTTATGTTTTTAGATTTTACTCAATTTGTACGGTTTTTCTTAAAAACAGTGATCCTGGAAAAAAGACTTCCATGGAAGCTAATGTTTCCATGGCAATCTGGCCACTTGGTTTTGGAATCCCATCATGTCACATGATGGTGAAATGTCATGACATCACACGGTGGCATGTTTATAAGTGTTTGAATTCAACTGGAGTCAAACACTTTTTACTCAGACACAACAGACGAAGGCAGACATTTGTGGATTTAAAGAGAATATAGAATACAGAATAGAAACAGAATATATAAAGCAGAAAAGGTTCAGAAGCACTAGCACTAGTGCTTCTGTGACGTCCCTTCCATTTGTCACTAAACAGTGACAAAGGGAACAAGCTTGTGACTTTGAGGACAAGGCTTCACAATAATCTGGGCCTAGCCACAGTATTTACTTACTTTAGAGCTTAGAGCTTTTATTACAGCCAGAGATGGACAAAGGTAAGCTGCTTTGGCTCCTTATGGAAAGTAAAAAAGATTTTGCATGCCTCAAGGACGAGATGGAAAAGCTAAAGTTTAAGCATGCAGAAGTACAAGAGGTACATACGCGCACAATCACGGAAAGGGATGAGCTTATTAAGAAAGTGGAAAGTCTTGAGGAAAGAGAAACCTCCGTAAATAATTTTAAAGTGCGCCTCATGTTGGAGATGAGTGAACTCAATTACGAGAATGCAAGACTCAGACAGGAGCTGCAGAAGAGTGACGACGCTTGGAGGGGTTTAGTCACGGACTTCGAGAACAAAGAACTGTACTGTCGGTCTTACCATGTCAGCAAAAAGGACTTCATGATGCTAGAGGCCGAGAAGAAAAACCTTCTAAATCAGGTGTAGCATCTCAAGAACATTAAAGAGTCTGTGATGGCAGAACTCGATGAACTTAAACTATTGAACACGAAAACGGAAGAGGTCCACAAATCTCACAAAGAGGCAAATGTAGCTGAGATTTCTCATCTGAGGGATTTAATTATGGACGAGTCCAAAGAACTTGAGGAACTTAAGTCACTGAACAGGAAAGTAGAAAATGAGAAATTTGACCTGATGACCGAAAAAAATGCGCTTTTAGACCAACTTCAAGAAACAAATAGATCTTTGACACAACAACAGAAAGTCACAGAAGAGTTACAGGCCGAGGTGAAAGAATTGAAGGACAGTGGAATATTGGCGAGACTGAGAAGAACTATAGTCCAATTTCAGCATCGATTCACTCGTAGAAGACAAAACCGAGAAACCTTGGAACACATGAGCAAACCATGCTGCTGTGTATAAGCTTAAAGAACTTATGTGCAGCAGCAGAGTTTGGAGAAGCAGACAGGAGTAACACCATCTCCTGCTGCTGTGTATAAGCTTAATGAACGTATGTGCAGCAGCAGAGTTTGGAGAAGCAGACAGGAGTAACACCATCTCCTGCTGCTGTGTATAAGCTTAAAGAACTTATGTGCAGCAGCAGAGTTTCGACAGACGGACAAGAGTAACACAAGGCCTTTGACACTGGGCTCCAGCTGAACCACATACATATATTTCAGATGTTTATTTCTTTTTATTTTGATGATTATTACTGACAACAGTGTGGCATGGAGTCGATCAGTCTTTGGCGCTGCTCAGGTGTTATGAGAGCCGAGGTTGCTCTGATAGTGCCCTTCAGGGCGGCAGTAGCACAGTGGGTAGAGCAGCCGTCCTTCGACCGGCGGGTGAGTGGTTCGCGACCAGCTCGAAACATCCCAAAACATCATAACATCCCGCTCTCCCCCACATACTGTCGTTGTGTCCTTGGGCAAGACACTTAACCTACATTGCCTCCAGTGAGTGTTCTGTAACACTGGTAAATAGCTTAATCTGTGTAAAGCGCTTTGAGTGCCTACTACAGTAGGTGTAAAAGCGCTATATAAAAATAAAGATTATTATTATTCAGCTCTTCTGCATTGTTGGGTCTGGCATATCGCATCATCCTCTTCATATAACCCCAGAGATTTTTATTGTAATGCGGGACTGAGGACTCAAATGCGCACAAGACAGTGAAGGTAAGTGATACTTTATTAAAGTACAGATAGTGATAGGAAGCTGGATATGGGATCTGAGTCTGTAGTCCGTGCTGAGTAACTTCGCTGATGGCTGAAGTGAAGTCCTGAACTGGAACCAAGCCGAGGAGCTGGACCCAGATCTGGAGTCGAGCTGTAGAGAGGCAATGAGGATTGGAGCCGAGCCGGTGACGGGGATCAAGCTGGAGAGATGGGCTGAGAGTTGGAGTTGAGCCGTGAAGCTGAACCGAGACCTGGTGCCGAACCGGTGACTGGAGACCAAGCTGGAGAGCTGGGCTGAGAGTTGGAGTAAGCCGTGGAGCTGCGCCGAAGCCTGGAGCCGAGCCGGTGACTGGGACCAAGCTGGGGAGCTGGGCTGATAGTTGGAGTGAGCCGTAAAGCTGCGCCGAAGCCTGGAGCCGAGCCGGTGACTGGGACCAAGCTGGGAAGCTGGGCTGAGAGTTGAAGTCCAAACCTGAGACCTGGAGCGAAGGCTGGAGCGAGGGCTGAAACAAGAGGTGGAACAAACGCTGGAAACATTCACACAAAGTATGCTGAACGATCTGGCAGGGAAGAGGTGGACAGGAGAGGTTTAAATACCTCACTGATGGTAATAGGTTACAGGTGCTTGGGACAGGTGGCAGTGATGAGATGAAGGAGAGAGAAGGAAAATGGAGCGAATCCCTGAGAGAGACGGAGTGGATCTGACAGAACCCCTCCCTCAAGGAACGGCACCGGACGTTCCAACTGACTGCCCGGGGTGTGAAGAATGGAAGTCCCTAATTAACTGTGGATCGAGAATGTGGCGTGCAGGAACCCAAGAACGTTCCTCTGGACCATACCCCTCCCAGTCTACCAGGTACTGAATGCCTCGACCACGGCGTCTAGATCTAAGGAGCCGCCGTTGCAATATGCTGGAGCACCTCCGACGAGCTGGGCGGGAGGCGGGGACCTGGTGGCGGGAACCAGAGGACTCTCCCGAAGGGGCTTGATCCTAGAAACATGAAAGGTTGGGTGAATCCGCATAGACCGAGGAAGCTTCAACCTTACCGCCACCGGGTTGATGATCCTCACTATAGTGAAGGGACCAATGAATCGTGGAGTCAATTTCTTTGACTCCACTCTGAGAGGAATGTCTCTGGTGGAGAGCCAGACCCGGTCCCCTACCTTGTACTGGGGACTCTGCTTGCGGTGGCGATTGGCCGCTGTCGAATACTGGGTGGAAGCTCGCAGGAGAGCCGCACGAGCCCTGTTCCATGTCCCTCTGCAACGTCGGATGAGTGCTTGGACAGATGGGACATTAGCCTCCCTCTCCTGGGCAGGGAATAGTGGTGGCTGGAACCCGTAGATGCACTGGAAAGGAGATATTCCAGTAGCCGAGCTCGTCAAGGAGTTGTGGGCGTACTCCACCCACAACAGCTGAGAGGACCAGGAGGATGGTGTTTGTCCAGCCACACACCTCAAGGCCGACTCCATCTCCTGGTTCAACCGTTCCGTCTGTCCATTGAACTGCGGGTGAAATCCAGAGGACAAACTGACTGTAGCCCCTAAAAGAGAGCAAAACTCCCACCAAACTGTAGATGTAAACTGGGGTCCCCGGTCAGACACAATGTCCATTGGTAGTCCATGGATCCGGAAGACATTCTGGAGTACAAGTTCTGCCGTCTCTTTTGCTGAGGGCAACTTAGGCAGAGCTATGAGGTGAGCCATCTTTGAGAAACGGTCAATGATGGAAAGGATCACCGTGTTGCCATTAGATTCTGGAACACCGGTAACGAAATCCAGGGACATATGAGACCAGGGTCGTCTGGGAACCGGAAGTGGCCGAAGGAGCCCAGATGGAGCATGATGAGAGGGCTTCTGCTGGCTGCAGACAGGACATGCCGCGACAAACGCCCAAACATCCTCTTCCTCCTTAGGCCACCAGAATCGCCGTTGGAGAAGAGAGTGGTATCCCGGGATGGCAAGCGAGTCGAGACGAATGGACCCACTGAAGAACCTCCGACCGCAGACCCGCAGGAACAAATAGTTTTCCCTCTGGACAGGAACTGGGGACAGTCATGGTGTTCAAGGCTGTTTCGACGCACTCTTCAATGGGCCAGGTGACGGCTGCTACCAGCTGGGATGGAGGTAAGATGGAGTTCACCTCAGATGAGGTCTCCTCCTTCTGGAATTGCCAAGAAAGAGCATCAGGTTTCTGATTCCGGGACCCTGGTCGAAATGACAAAACAAAATTAAATCGAGTAAAAAAAAACGACCAACGAGCTTGACGAGATGTTAAGCGTTTGGCTGACCGGATATATTCCAAATTCTTGTGGTCAGTCCACACAAGAAAAGGTTGTTCGGCTCCCTCCAGCCAGTGCCGCCATTCCTCCAAGGCTAGCTTAACCGCCAGCAGCTCCCTATTACCTATGTCGTAGTTCTGTTCAGCGGGAGACAGGCGACGAGACAAATAGGCACACGGGTGTAATTTCTGGTCTGAAGTGGAACGTTGGGACAGAACTGCGCCTATTCCCACGTCGGAAGCATCCACCTCTACGACAAACTGACTACCAGAGTTTGGGATGATAAGCACTGGAGCTGAAGAAAAACAAAGCTTCAGGTCCCGGAATGCTGAATCGGCTTCACTGGACCAGATGAACGGAACCTTAGATGAGGTAAGTGCTGTCATAGGAGCCGCCAAGGTACTATAGCCACGGATGAAACGTCTATAGAAGTTGGCAAACCCCAAGAAGCGTTGCAGTTGCTTTCGACTGCACGGAGATGGCCAATCCAATACTGCCGACACCTTGGAAGGGTCCATCTGAATCTTACCCTGGGCGACAATGTAACCCAGGAAAGAGGCGGCTAGATGCGTGAAATTCGCATTTTCAGCCTTGACAAAAAGCGAATTCTCCAGCAGGCGTTGAAGGACTGACTGGACACGATGAACATGCTCCTTGTGATTCTTGGAAAAGATAAGGATATCATCCAGATAGACAAATACGAACCTGTCGAGCATGTCCCGCAACACATCATTAACCAGGTTCTGGAAAACGGCGGGAGCATTAGTCAGTCCAAAGGGCATCACCAGATATTCATAATGGCCTGACGAGGTGTTAAATGCTGTCTTCCATTCATCCCCCTCTCAGATACGAACCAGGTGGTATGCGTTGCGAAGATCCAATTTGGAAAACACCGTTGCCCCCTCCAGGAGTTCAAAGGCGGAGGACAGAAGGGGAAGCGGATACCTGTTCTTTATGGTAATCTCATTAAGTCCACGGTAATCAATGCAGGGTCAGAGAGTCTTGTCTTTCTTACCCACAAAGAAAAACCCCGCCCCCGCTGGTGATGAAGAAGGTCTTATTATTCCGGCTGCCAACGCATCTTTAATGTAAAGATCCATGGCCTCTCTTTCAGGAGCGGATAATGAATATAATCGGCCTCTAGGAGGTGAGGTGCCAGGAAGCAAGTCAACAGCACAGTCATATGGCCGATGCGGGGGTAAGGCTGTGGCTTTGGCCTTATTAAAGGCCTCCTTATAATCCTGGTACTCCCTGGGAACGTTGGCCGGCAGAGAGGATACAGGTGTACCAGGTAGTGGGTTGGGTAATCCCGCTGACTGAAGACAAACAGAGTGACAAGAATGACTCCACCCCAGTATTGCCCCAGTGTCCCAATCAATGTGAGGATTATGGCGTCGCAACCAGGGGTAGCCCAAAATTAATGGAATCTCCGAAGACTGAATTAGGAAAAATCCGAGCGTTTCTTGATGGTTCCCAGAGATCAATAGAGTCACGGGACTGGTCCGGTGGGTCACGGTACCCAGGAGGTGTCCATCCAGGGCCCGTGCAGGAACTGGTTTGGGTAGAGGAACTCGTGACAACCCCAACTGAAGTGCCAAGGTCTCGTCCATAAAACTGCCGTCTGCCCCAGAGTCAATGAATATAGTTAAAGTCTGTGGCCCCCCAGGAAGCAGCAGCTGGACATGGACAAGTGGGCGATTGATGGAGGAGACCCCTCTGTAAGGCTCAACAGTACTCCTCCAGCTACTGCTGAGCCTGTCCTTTTAACGGACAGACCAATGCAACATGACCCGAACCCCCACAATACATACAAAGGTTCCTCCTTCGATGCCGTAGCTTCTCCTCAGGAGTGAGATGAGAGCGGCCAATTTGCATGGGTTCACTGGAATCTGTTGTGAAACTGGAATCTGTTGTGGATACAGAGAGCTGTGGTCGCTGGGCGTCTGATCAACCCGGATTGACATACGGATTAAATCATCCAAGTCTACTGGAAGGCAAGCTCATCTTTCATGTGCTCGGCCAACCCGAGAAGGAAAGCCTGGTACTGTGCAGTAGCGTTAAATCCACTCTGCCGAGCAAGCATCCGAAAGTCAATGGAATAGTCCGCCACTGAACGAGATCCCTGTTTTAGTTGTAAAAGGCCCCTGGCCGCCGCACCCTCCTGATCCTCAGCGTCAAACACCTTCTGGAGTTCAGTAGATACTGGACTACTGATACTGGATAGTAGATACTGGACAGGAAACTAGAGCAGGCTGGAGTACCTCTCTCCCACTCTGCGGTTCCCCAGAGACGTGCGCGCCCCGTCAGGTGATTAATGACAAATACCACCTTGGCTCTTTCTGTGGCAAATGTGTGGGGTTGCAGAGCAAACAGAATTGAACAGTTGACCAGAAAGGGATTACAACCGCCTGCCTCTCCGGAGTAACGTTCTGGAACCCCGACCCGAGGCTCCTGGACCGGAATCGGTTGAACCACCGGGGAAACAGGATCTGAAGGTGGAACGGAGACCCGACTCCTTGTGGTCTTCAGAATACAGATGGATCTGATTTGACATGGCCTGGAATGCGTCTTCCTGTTGAGACACAATCCGCTGGAACCCGGCGGAAATAGTGTTCATCTTGGCTTCATGATTTTGGAGAGTTTCTTCAATGAGGGTAAATTGATTTATTACTTTCTCTGCTTTGGCTGAGTCCATCTTGGCCAGATCGTTCTGTAATGCGGGACTGAGGACTCAAATGCGCACAAGACAGTGAAGGTAAGTGATAGTTTATTAAAGTACAGATAGTGATAGGAAGCTGGATATGGGATCTGAGTCTGTAGTCCGTGCTGAGTAACTTCGCTGATGGCTGAAGTGAAGTCCTGAACTGGAACCAAGCCGAGGAGCGGGACCCAGATCTGGAGTGGAGCTGTAGAGTGGCAATGAGGATTGGAGCCGAGCCGGTGACTGGGACCAAGCTGGGGAGCTGGGCTGAGAGTTGAAGTCCAAACCTGAGACCTGGAGCGAAGGCTGGAGCGAGGGCTGAAACAAGAGCTGGAACAAACGCTGGAAACATTCACACAAAGTATGCTGAACGATCTGGCAGGGAAGAGGTGGACAGGAGAGGTTTAAATACCTCACTGATGGTAATAGGTTACAGGTGCTTGGGACAGGTGGCAGTGATGAGATGAAGGAGAGAGAAGGAAAGTGGAGCGGATCCCTGAGAGACACGGAGTGGATCTGACATTTATAGGGTTAAGTTCCTGGTATGCAAATCCCAGTATTTTCCCAATATGTTGTAAAACCAGGTTAAGATTATTTTCTCTAGTCCAGAATATTTTGCCAATTCTTCTGTGAGAGTTTGAAGTCCTTTCTCAAAGGCTTTAGTTCTGCTGTAACTAGACCTGTGTTATTTTGGAGGAAATCATTTTGTAGATCACCCCTTTTCAGCTAAAAGCATGCTCCTTATAGAGCCCCATGGAATGGGCTCCCGGTGGAAGTGCGGCGAGCTGACTCTGTTGAAGTTTTCAAAAGCAAACTCAAAACATACTTATTTCACCAAATGTATGGAGACTGATTGATCATAGGTATACGTTTACACTGGTTGTAGCTGTAGATATACGTTTACACTGGTTGTAGCTGTAGGTACACGTTTACACTGGTTGTAGCTGTAGGTACACACTAAATCCGCTCATATTATCACATCTACCTATTACAGTTTTTTTTTTCTCTTTTCTCCCTCCTCCGAGGGTGGACGCAAAACTCTTACCCCCCCCCATGTGTGAGGGCCCCCACCCCATCTGTCATCTACATTGATGTTGGCTGCGGCCCCATCCACTATTGCACACTCAGAGTGGACACTGGACACTGCCAATATAAATGTTTTTATTTGTGAAAATGTTTGTGTATTTCTATGTATTATTCAACTGTCCTGGACACATTCCTGCACGGCCTGTCCGTCCTGGGAGTGGATCCCTCCTTCTGTGGTTCTCCCTGAGGTTTCTCTTTTTTCCAGGCTGTTTTTTTTTGGAGTTTTTCCTCTGACCCTGATGGAGGGTCTAAGGACAGGGGATGTTGTCTAGTGCAGTCTGTTAAGCCCTTTGAGGCGACTGTTGTTGTGATATTGGGCTATACAAAAATAAATGTCTTGTCTTGTCTTGGGTCCCATTATAAGTTTGTAGGGGGCGCTGGAGAGCCATTTCTAAAGATAACCCTTTTATTTACATATCTTTGTGTTCAGGTCATGAATGTGCACAAACGCCTTTTTTGGTCCAACTTGATCCGAGAAAGCGTTTGAGAGTTAAGGGATATTTCAATTTCACAAAATTGGCCACCAGGTTTGCCACACCCATACCCGGTGGCCACTCGTTTCACCCCACATGGCGGACTTCCTGTTGAGTTTTGTGGAGCCGCGACCACAGCCTCCCAGACACTGTTCAGAGAGGTGTACTGTTTACCTTCACTGTAAATGTCCTGCTTAAGAAGGGCCCTGTCATAGTAATTGTATATTAGATATTATGCTTTTGCTCCAGTTCATGTGCTTATCCACAAACAAGTATGAGTTAGCTGTATCTCCTATTGGCGCCATGCTAATCCAAACAAGACAAAGACATCACTTTGCACTACATCTAATCACTGTTCAAGGACACTCTGTCCTGTACACTTAGTGACATATACACGTAAACTTATTCACATCTATGACTGACACGTCAGCTTATTACACAATAATCCATGACCCTGGAGCTGAGAGACAGGCATAATGTACATCTATAAAAGCTTCATGTGTAAACATATTATGAAAATCACCATGTAACATTGTTGCATGTTGTCAGATTTGTTTCATTCTTGCAAGAATTAAACCGGTCTTCCGTTTCTAAATTTACCATGTACGGTCTCCGTTGTCTCGTTTGTGATCTAAAAAGTATTTTAACAGGCCCAAAACTTCTCAATAGGGTTTAAGCCAGGTGAAGGGGGCCATGTCATTAGTTTTTCATATTTAAGGCCTTTACTGGCCCACCACGCATTGGAGAACTTTGATGCAAGTGATGGAGCGTTGTCTTGCATAAAAATCAAAGTCTTCTTGAAAGATGCAGACTTTTTCCTGAACCACTGCTTGAAGAAAGTGTCTAAAAATTGACAGTATGTCTGAGAGTTGATTTTGAGTCCATTTTCAACCCGAAAAGGTCCAACTAGCTCATCTTTAATAATAACTACCAGTACCACACCTCCACCTGCTGGCGTCTGAGTCGAAGTGGAGCTCTGTGTCCGTTACTGATCCAACCACGGGCCCATCCATCTGTCCGTCAAGAGTCACTCTCATCTCATCAGTCATAAAACCTTTGAAAAATCTGTCTTCAGATATTTCTTGGCCCATTTTTGATGTTTCAACTTATGTGTCTTGTTCAGAGGTGGTTGGGTTTTCTTTCTTACCTTACCTCGTACTTCTTGACACTCCAGGGAGGTTGCAGTTGTGGAATATGGCAGCACTGGAGGATAATGGGTTCCTGGTAGCTTCACGTTTGATTCTTTGCAAATCTTTGGCGGTTAATTTGCGTCAGTAATATACAGTAATATACGTTTACAGTTTAACTTAGACCATTATATGCTATTATTAGCATTACCATTATTATCTAGCATACATAAATTAATTCTTGACCAAAACACATCAGGAAAGAACACTACAAAAAACTAATTGTAATAATAAATAGTTACACAGATGGCTCGTTATTTTGAGGTCGGAGAGCGCCAGGATGTTTTCGTCTGAGGTGCTCGTGCATCGCAGTTGTGCTGCCGGGGTACGCCATTTTGGTTTTGCAGGACCATTAAGGACCATTTTATTTAGCCTCTGTTTAAATAATTCCCATACTTTTGATAATCATGGTCTGGATTTTTGTGATAGACTGGAACTTTCTTCATTCCCAGGAGCAAAAGCCGCCATTACGCTAGATGAATATAAATAATGTGACGCGTTGACGCATTTTACGCACATCAACGTATTTTTGTAGTCGACGTGATCGATGACGTCAATCGTTCCAGAACTATTTTAGATATTTTACTCTCTCCACAGATTTCCTTAAGGTGATGCTGTCAGGCTGTGGCTAATCAGTGGAGATGCTGAAGTTGTAGATGGACCAGGATGTGATGTCAGATGAAGCTGAGGAAGACGAGGCTGGGCTATGTCAGCTGTGCAGGAGCAGAGAGGACCGACAGAGCAGCAGACCGATAACTGGACTGGACTTGACTGGACTGGACTTGACTGGACTGGAGCGGGCCGACAGAAGCAGCAGCAGACAGGTAACTGTAGAGGGACTCTGCAAAGACAGAGAACAAAGTAAAAACTTATGTTTAAAACAAGTCTTGCTGTTGGGACCAGTCTCCTCTGTTCATGAGATTTACTGTTAATCACAGAACAAATGACAACATTAATCTTGGTCTTTTATTCAGCAGCTCACTGTATGTTACTGTGTGTGTAAGGACTGTTTTAGAAAATAGTGGACTTTGATTTGAACTTACATTTGCCTAAATATAATACTTTAGTAAATGTGAACTGTACTGGGTTAGAGGTAATGTCTGTCATGTTGAAAACCTGACATAAACATTTACCTGTCTACTGTGGTCATGATTTACAGATGACAAATGTACAAATATAAAACTAACACATGCACTTTAGCTACAGTAATGTTTAAAGGATGTATGACTGCAGAGTAAGGAAAGTGTTTTCTAGAGTAAAAAGTCTCAGAGGTTAGTGGGCATTGCAGGTGTAATGTTTTATTTAATTAACACCCACCTTTGTCTGAATATCCTCTTCAAAGTGCTCACAACACAACCGAGAGCCTTTGTTCTGATCAGCCTCAGCCTGACAGCATCACCTTTAGGAAATCTGTGGAGAGAGAACAAGATCTATTTTCATAAAATAGGCATGTTTCAAATGTATTTACCAAAATGGCACAACCCAGATCTTTGTAAAAGAGCACTTTAAGATGCAAACTAAACAGTAATGGTTCAGTCAGAGACATTATTAATCTTACTCAAACGTAAAAATGTGCATCAAGTCAAAACGTGTAGGTTATAACTACAAAAATAGCTTTTTACCAGCACAAACTTTATAACAGCACTACAGCTTTCTAATTGAAAGTTAGTTATGATCTTTTTATTAACCAAGTCCAGTGTATCATATTAAACTATTGTTAAAACGGTGGAGCAGTAAATTAGGCCTTTAGCAGCCACCTTCGGGTCAGCTAACAAATGCTCAATAGTTTAGCCAACTGTATATATTCTGAACAGTATTTTAACACATGCAAAAATGTACTCACCTAAAAACTGGAGCGTGGTTCATTTAGTGCAGTTGGACAATGAAAAAGTGATTTAAATCAGCTGAATTAAACCAAACACAGCTAGCAGCTAACAGCAAGCGATCTTCATTTATGAACAGCAGCAACTAACAAACTAATTAACAAAAAACAAAGACATACTGGCTAAAAAGCTTTGGAAAACATAGAATAACAAAAAACAATCTTTGGGCGTATTGCAAAAAGCCTAAATTTCACTGATTTAAAATAGTTAGCCCTCCGGGAATCTCTCTTCTGACCATAAATATTCAGCGGCTCCTTCTCCCGAGAGCAGCTTAGGCTTAAGGTGCGTTTACACCAAATGCGAATTAAGTGTTAAGCGCGAGTGATTTACATGTTAAGTCAATGCAAAGACGCAATTAGACGCGCATAGAAATCCTGCGGCGCGATTCACGCGAATGACGCGATTCGCGCTAATCACGCGGCGCGAATTGATTCATTCGCGCAAGTTGAAAAATCTGAACTTTGGCGAATATTCACAGCGCATTAACCAATCAGGAGCTTGCTCTAGAAGCGACGCGTTTACGACGTAAAACAGCGGAGGCGAACCGTTGAGACCAATCTTTGATAGAGACAGAGAAATCCCACAATGGAGGATAAATTAATTGTAGCTGTCTGCGGACAACCAGTGCTTTATGACACATCGTCATACTATTATCGAGACAGGAATAAAAAGGATCTTGCTTGGAAGAAAGTGAGTGAGGAGGTTGGACAATCTGGTAAATTGTAAAAACGGTCTTTACTCAATTTTAACTATATATATTGCGCTAGCTAAAGCCGGAAAATTGAGCTAGCTAATTTGCGGTATTTTACTACTAGTCTCCCACTGATGAGTTGATGTGTTTTAATCAGAGGAAGTGTGAAGAAAGAAGTGGAAGAGTCTGAGGGACACATTTTAAAGAGAGAAGAAAGGAGACGGAGAAAAGGAGTGGGTCAGCAGCAGGGTCAGGGAAAAGGTGGAAGTACTCTGTGGTCCTGTCTTTCCTTGACCCCTTCGTCTCCCCACGAGAGACAAGCGGGAATATGGAGAGGGGGGATGAGGATAATCGGACCACAGTGTACGACCACCCCGAGAGCGAGACTACAGAAGCAGCAGCAGCAGCAGGGCACACAGAGACAGGAGGTTTGTTAAGAAGTGAAGCCACACAACAGGACATTTTTTTTTTTAATGCTGAAAAGTCTAAAAAAAATTCTCTGCCAGAACCTGCTGCTGCTTCCCCTGCCGGCCCTTCAACATCTGCTGAGGCCACAGGTGTGTACAGGTGTGTGGGGGGGATGACGACAGCCTTCACGTGGCCCCCTCCGTGAGTAGCAAGAAATGGTGCAAGACCAGCTTGCGAAACTAATGTCGCCAACCAGTCATCATCTAGCTGGCAGACCGAGGTGCAAGAGACCGAAGGGACATGGTGCGTCCATGTCAGGACGAGTGACCATCCCGACCATCGAGTACCAAGGTCTGTCGGTGTTCCAACTTAATGTAGAGGGCCTTACCACCGCCAAAATGGAAGTCATCTACCACCTCGCTGATTCCCACAAAGTAGCAGCCGTCCTCTTCCAGGAGACACACCGTGACAGCGATAACATCCTCAAGCTGCCCGGTTTCCAGCTTGCTGGGTCTACCCACAGCAAACAGCACGGACTTGCAACCTTTGTAAGGAAGCGACCTTAGTTGGACAGCCACTGGCCAATCTCCACCAGGCTCGAGTATCGAATGGCTGTCCACTAAGGTGCAGACCACAACGGTTGTCAATGTCTACAAGCCCCACCATCAATGCTGACCATGGCATCACTTCCACCGGCACCTGCACCCGCCATCTATGCAGGGGACTTTAACTGCCAACACATAGATTGGGGTTACAGCCATACTACACCAAATGGAGAGATATTAAGCCAATGGGCCTCCAGTGCCAATGCGTTGCTGCTGTTCGACCCCAAAGAACCCCAAGCTTCTTTTCAGCACGCTGGAATACCCACACCAACCCGGACCTGGCTTTCGTTGTGTGGCACAGCTCAAAAGCCAGAGAGACGTGTCCTGGATAGATTCCCCGCTCACACCACCGACCGTCCATCATAAAGGTCCCATCCCTGGTGCAGCCAGTTGTAGAAACCCGTCAGGAGATGGAACTTTAAGGCAAATTGGCAGTCATTCACTGAGGAGACAGAAAAAGCATCATTCTGTCTCCCAGATCCAGACAACGCTGATGTGGATGCTGGGTATGCAGCTTACTGCAGAGTACTCCTTGGGGCAGCAAGGAAAACCATCCCCCGCGGCTTTAACACAAATTACATCCCGGGCTGGGATGGAGAATGCAACCACCTCCTGCATGTCCACCAGCATGCAAGCTCCAGGGAGGAAGTTGAAGAATCTGCAACGGTACTTCTGCAGAAGCTAGATGCCACCCGTAGGTCAAGGTGGATAGAAGTAGTTCAGTCAATTGACTTCACCCACTCCAGCCGTAAGGCGTGGCGGACAATAAACCAGCTGACAGGTAGAACACCATCGACCTCCCGGTGCCCAATAACAGCAAATGCCATCGCATCCCAGCTCCTTAAGAACAGCTGTTTCTCTGATGCTGATAAGAACTTTGCCCGCACAATATCACACCAGGTGACTTCCCTGTATAGAGCAGCTAGTGTGGACGCCAACTTGTCAGGGGAATTTACAACAGCTGAACTCCAGACTGCCTTGAGTAAGACCAAACAAGGGAAAGCACCAGGCCAAGATTACATCCACCCTGAGTTTGTGACTCACCAGAGTGTAAGAACATCTGTATGGCTCTGCTCATTCTACTCGACATGCCTTGGAGGTCCAAGCTTCCGAAGATATGGCGCCGCGCTGCTGTTATAGCCCTTCCAAAACCAAACAAGCCTGCGGAAGACCCCAAATCCTACCGACCCATCTCACTGCTCTGTGTTCCATTCAAAACCCTGGAGAGGCTGATCTATAATCGTATCGAGCCAATAGTGGACCCTCAACTCCCACGGGAACAAGCTGGATTCGGGCGCGTCGGTCACGGTTGACCAGGTGACACTGCTCACCCAAGACATTGAGGACAGCTTTCAGGAAAAACAGAAGGCTGGAGTAGTGCTGCTTGATCTTACAGCCGCTTACGATACCGTTTGGCACCGCGGACTCCACCTAAAGCTACTAAAGATCATTCCCGACCGGCACATGGTGAAGTTCATCATTGAGATGGTGACGAACCGCAGCTTCACCTTAAAGACAAGTGACGGTCAATGCAGCAGACTTAGAAGGCTGAGGAATGGTGTTCCGCAGGGATCTGTCCTTGCACCGATGTTATTCAATATCTACATCCATGACTTACGGAAACAACATCCCGGAAATATGGTTACGCTGGCGACCTGGCCATTATGATGAGACAACAAACATGGGAGCAGATACAGGCCAGCCTAAACCAGGACATGGACACCTTGGCAGCCTACCTGCGTGAGTGGCGTTTACAGCTCAGCATCGGCAAGACAGTTGTAGCAGCTTACCACCTGAACAACAGTGAGGCCAGGCGGGAACTGGACATATTAGATTAATAACAAGCGTCTTGAGTTCCAGCAAGCCCCACGGTACCTTGGCGTACGCCTGGATAGATCTCTAACATTCAAACAACATCTTGAAGAAGTGACGGCCAAAGTGTCATCAAGGGTGGCAATAATTCGACGTCTCGCTGGTACTAGCTGGGGTGCAACTGCCAAGGTGCTTGAATATCAACAGTAGCTCTCGTCTTCTCCACAGCTGAATACTGTGCCCCAGCCTGGTGCAGAAGCCCACACGCCAGGAAAGTCGACACTGCCATAAATACCGCCCTTCGACTATAACTGGCTGCCTGAATTCTACCCTGTCTACCATCTGCCAACACTAGCAGGAATTGCCCCAGCCGGCCTCCGACGAGAGGCTGCTACCCTCGCTCTTGCAAGGAAAGCCCAAAGATGCAACTGGCATATCCTGCACAACACCACCACAACAGCACTGCCTCCTCATAGACTGAAGTCCCGCCACCCGTACAACAAGGCGGCACAAGACCTGCTCAGGTCCATCCCTGAGGACCTGTCTACAGAGGCATGGCTCGCGGCAGCTTGGAAGCAGGAGTGGGAGTCAGCAGGACCCTCACGAATCCACCGTTACATCTTTGACCCTGGAGGCGGTCTTGAAGGAGAGGATCTGCCACGTCGGCAATGGACTCTGCTAAACCGCCTGCGAACTGGGGTGGGACGTTACAAAGCATCGATGAGGAAGTGGGGCCTGGAGGACAGAGCAGTGTGTGAGTGTGGGGAGCCAGAGCAGACCGCTGAGCACATAATCACCACCTGTCCACTGTATAAACCACCTTCGGAGGCCGGCCTCTTCGACGTGGGACCTGAGATGAGAACGTGGCTGAGTTCTACTGAGCTGGACATTTGATGACGACACACGAAAGAAGAAGAAGGTGTGTACAGGCAATAATGACTGTGTTTACATGCCCATTATATTTACAGTAAGCACTCATAGTCTCATAGCATTACGGTTTGTGAATGAGATAATCCCTTTCTGCTTTCACAAAATGTGTTGTAAATTTGATACAGTGCCACCAAGAAGAAGAGCTCCGAGAAGGCCTAGGGAGCAGCCATCGGAGGGGGCTTCTGGAAGCACTCCGGGCCCGACCAGTAGCTCCAGTGCCACCTCCACGCTCTGAGGATGAGCTCTTCCTCTTGAGTCTGGTTCCTTCCCTGCAGAGGTTGCCACATCAGACGAAAGAATTCGTCAAATTTCAAATACATAAATTAATTTATGAAAGCAGCACAGTTCTGCTTAATTTGGAACAATTAGAGCCAACTGAATAGTTTTAAAAAGAACCAGCAATCTCTGTCCTTTCTCCTCTCCTTCACTTTGGCCCTCACTCTTCCCTCCTCCAAGCAAGATCCTTTTTATTTCTGCATGTAAATAGTTGTAAATGTTTCTTGTATATAGTTTTAATGTCCATTATAAGATTTTATTAATGTTTTATTAATAAATGTTTTACAAAGTGACCAAAGGTTTTGGTGTGTTACTTTGCGCATGCAAATCATGATTTCAATTTGTAACATATAACATATAATTTGTAACATACAACATTTTGTAACACAAAAATATGTTACAAATATAAATGTATATATTTCAGACTGATTTAATTGTTTATAATGTCAATTTTATTTGTACACTATATTTAAGACTACAATACTTAAGGCTAACATTTGTTCATTATTATATTCTATTGCAAAGACACCCACAATAGTATAGTAAATAGTTATTTGTAATTAGACCAGTGTTGTGGTATAGTGTAATGAGAATGCAGCAACGAGACAAGGATTCCTTTTGGAGGCTGGCTCCATTTATCATTTGAAAACAAGAAATAAACACACATGAACTATAAAACTAAAACAATCTAAATTTGAACAAAAAAAAAAAAAGACTATTTACAAGAAGATATTATACAAAAACTACACAGTGTGTTGCCATGGGACTGCTCCCTCTCCTGAGAAGTGGGCCATGAAGGTTTCTCTGATCCGGATGGCCTCTCTGGCAGAGTTGTTAGTTGCAACCCGACCCAAGCTTGGCAGCGAGTCCTCTGCACCTTGCACCATCCCCCTCGCAGCAGGTGCTTCTGCAGATCTCCTCATGAAGTTGTGGAGGATACATGTTGCCTTCACACATCTCTCCACAACATCAGGGCGGACTTCTAGACGGCGATAAATCCTCCACTGTGAGGACAGGATCCCGAAGGCATCCTCCACCACCAGCCTGGCTCTGGAGAGACGGTAATTAAAGACCCGTCTCTCATGGGGAAGAGTGCGCCCGGGAAATGGCCTCATGAGGTTTTTCCTGAGGGGAAAGGCCTCATCTGCCACAAAGACATGGGGCTGGGGTCCTCTGTGGTCAGCTCCGGGAAGAGGACGGTCCGGTGGCAGCTGGAGGGTGCCACCTCTGAGTGCCTGACCAAAGGCTGAGTTGGCCAGAGTCCCACCATCACTCGTCCATATCCCCCAACATCAATCACCCTGAACCTTTCATCCACAACAGCAAGGAGAACCAATGAAAAAGTTCCCTTGTAATTGTGGAAGAGGGATCCGGTGTTGGGGGGTGCCTTTATCAGGACGGGCTTTCTGTCCAGTGCTCCACAGCAGAGCGGGAAATTCCATCTCTCCTCAAAACCTTCTGCAATGGACCTCCATTCATCTGTGGAGGGCACAGCCATGAACTCCTCCCCTAAGCAGTCCCAGATTGCAGTCACCACATCTGGGACAATCCTGCAGACCGTGGCGACACCAACACAGAAGCTGCTGGTGATGGTTTGGAAAGAATCTCCAGTGGCAAGATATCTGAAAAAGAGAAAAAAAATAAAAAATAAAAAATCACTATTATAAATGCAGATTGCAATTCTATATTTGCACATTATTATACTGGTGTTTGTGACTTCTTCATTTCATTCTCTATCAAGTGATTGATTGGTGTGTGACTTTTATTATTAATAGACATGTTACCTGCACAATTCCAGCACCATTTTGACTGTTGTAGACTAAAGTTAATTGACATTTTATTGAAGTTGATAACTGTGTTCAGAAGAGAGTGTCTGTGGAGGTTCTCAATCATAAATTATTTATAGACTAATCACATTGAATATTTAATGATTTACTGACCGGAGACAGATGGACAGGCGCTCTGCAGGGGGAATAGAGCGCCTGTAGTTGGTGTCCTGGAGGGAAATCCGCGCCCCGACACGGGACAACAGGTCATCGAACTGGGACCGGCTCAGTCGGAAGTACCGCTGAAAGTGGCCGTCATCCAGGCGCAGCTCCTGGAGGAGTTGGTGAAACTCACCGAGCTCGCTTCGCCTCCGAAGGATCTGATAGACCCAAACACGGCGCCGAACGGGTCTACGCTGTTTTTCAGCCTTCCACAGCAGATATAGCGCTGCTACTCTTTCAACAAAATCCATGTCAGCCATGTTGCAATGAGACAACCCACCTGGCAAAAGCCCCTCCCATGACGCAAATTTGCGTCTGTTGTTGAGTGAATTTCACGCGCGAATGAAGCAAAATGTTCAAGCGTGTAAACGCCCCATTAAACAACAAGACGGGAGCGAGTGCCGACCAAACCACGCCCCCGTGACCCCGACAGCAGAATGGAGGCAGCTGATAGGTCAGTTAATAATCTTAATATCTTGAGTTCTGTGACAAATATCAATATAACAATTACGGGAATAATAAGAATGTGTTCAAACAAAGGCGGCATAGTTAGAATGATGACTGTGACAAAAATAGTCACTTCGTAATTGGCACCGATTTTTCAATGGATGTCAATGGGGGTCATGCTTGATGGAGCCTACCCTTACTTCCTAATAGGCTTCCAACCCACGCCTTCTACCGTCAATGAGTAGTAAGGAACGGGTTGATAACGCTGGGGTCACACTCCAACACGGTAGGTGGCGGAAATGCACATGTAACGTTGAGTGCCACCCCATAAACCCAAAAGAGGAAGAAGAAGAAGCAGCGCGGGAATCATCATGGAAGTGGACAGAGTTAAAGATAGCGACTCTCAGCGGGATGAAAAGCCGGAACAGAGCGCGGTAAAAGTGGACAAAATGTCCTCAAACCCCTCAGGGAAAGGCTCTGGAGCCTATGAGCTGCCGTGGGTGGAGAAGTACCGGCCGCTGACTCTCAATGAAGTCGTGGGGAACGAGGAAACGGTGAGCCGCCTGGAGGTGTTTGCCAGAGAAGGCAACGTTCCCAACATCATCATCGCAGGTAAGAGCAAAGACCTGTGCCTGTGGACCAGTCCAGACCGCGGGGTCCTCACCTGTCATCTCCTTCTGCTGGAATCTCAAAGTTTACCATCTCTCATTTAACAGTTCGTGCTTAAACATTAATGTAGAGGTGCTCGACCGCGAAGTTAGTTTGACGTTGGATTTTCGGCTCCACACTTTCACCGCGAGGTTCACTTCTGAGTCCCTTCAATCCTCTTCAGTTCAGTGCAGTTTAATCTTTTATTTTTTAGATTAGTTTTTATTGGTCATAAAATAAACAAAAGAACAGAATACTATAAAGTCAAGACTTATTGCGCCTAACCCTTCTAACATTTAAATAAAAGTGCTATTCATCGCAACAAAACAGCAAAACAATTATTGTAAGTTCCATTCACATAAACAGAAAAGAAAAAAACAAAAACAAAACAGATAGGATCATGTCAATCTATTTATTTAATCCATTATTAACATTATTTACTACATCTACATTCACAATTTACATCCTAGTATATCTAGCAAAAAACATCTTTTTGTATATTTTTTAAAATTGTTGTAAAATTACCACACTCTTCATATTATTATCTAATCCAGTCCATTCCATAGTATCACACCATTTCTGGTAATACAATGTTTCTTTAGTTTAGTACGAACACACTGTACCTTTTTAATTATGTTCTCCCCTTAAACTGTACCCTCCATCTCTATTTGCAAAAATGTTTTTAATGTTGCTAGGATTGTTGTTTTTAGCGTTATAAATAATTTGAATAATACTGAGATCAACTAAATTGGGGAATTTTAGAACCTTACATTTTACAAACAATGGGTTTGATGGATCTTTATACCAACAACCAATTTTTTTTTTTTTGTAAAATAAATAAAGGCTGTATGGAAGTTTTGTATGTCGACCCCCAAATCTATACACAGTATGTTAAATATGGCACAATCATGGAATTGTACAGAGTAAGTAGTGCAGATTTATTTAAAGTGTTTTACTATTGTCACCACTACTCTTTTGTAATTTTCTTTTGTAATCAGATACACGCTCTCCAAAACTCGCCCCAGGATAACATTAAGTCAGTGTGGCCAGAAGAGCTTGAGTCTCACTTGATGTTCTCAGACAAATCTATCTGACTTTTATTCTACCTGTTTTGGAGTCTGTCAGGCCAGTGTGGAGTGGACTGACAAAAGGCATCTGATGCGTTAGAACAACTCCTTAAATGATGCTGCAGTTTAATTGGCGTACCACCCTCTTCTCTACCAACTCTGAACTGAGACCCCTCTGAACAGCTGGACTAACATTCTGAAAGACAGTTCCTTTCTTCTTCAGAGCTCTTTCATTGGACGTGTGATGAGACATCTTGAGCTTTACAGTTGTTAGTAATGTAATGAACTAAAGCCCACCCAGGGACAAGAGTTGAGAATCAGCTGCAATATAAATTTTGTTGCAATGTATGACTGCATTGTCCCTGATAAATAGATAAATCAATGAATTAATTAAATCGGAGAACTCATAAAGATGTGAGTCTCTTTTTGTTAGCGCTACTTTGTAGCAATGCTTGAATGCTTTCGTGCTCATCTGCCTCAAATCTGAAATAGTTCCAGATAGCACTCCTGCTCTGCTTTTTGTCAACCAATGCATGTCACGGAGGTCCCACACACGCCATCTTTCCAAAACCATCGCTATTTATAAGGAAGAAAGTTGCACTGCAGTCAAGTTAGTGAGAGCACAGCTGGAGTCAGTTTACCAATTTTTCAAAACACAGATATTTAACACTAGTTACAGGAAGTGTTACGTTGACATAAGTAATCTTTACATTACTACAGAACTTGTTTAGGTTTGTTGCAGCCGTTCACAGCGTCGTGCTTCAGCGAGTGAGTGCTTTAATCTACGGTTCTCTGTCCGCGGCATGCTTTAACAAACAAACAGGTGTAATGTGAGCAGAACCGTAACAGATTTAATTGTACTTCTCACTCTACTTCAGTGGAAAACGGAAAGAATGAGGATTATAGCTGCTCACGCTTCATTAAAGTGGAGCACCATAAACCTGTGCCTCACTCATCAGTGTCTATATCAAATAAAATTTCCCAAAGCTATATCATTGAGATTGACATTAATTTTATTGCAATGTAACATTAAGTACAATATTAGAAAAGTTACTGCTACAGCTATAAAGTGATTCTAATGTCTAGCATGAAGTGTTTGCAGCCTTCGATGCCTAAACTCTCTAAATTCTTCTCTGGTGTGTTCAGGACCCCCGGGGACTGGGAAAACGACTAGTATCCTGTGTCTGGCTCGTGCTTTGCTCGGATCCTCCATGAAGGACGCTGTCCTGGAGCTCAACGCCTCCAACGACAGGTGAGGCTCCTCCCTATATTTCCTTTTTATTTTCCTTTTTTGTTAAAGGTCAGAACCTAAAGGTTTGAGCACACTCGTGTTTTTCTGTCAAGATAAATGTGAAACCTGCGTGCTCCAACTTTCTCACGTTTGGATCTATAAAAGTTCCACTTGCCGTGAAACTGTCCTTAGCCCTTTGCCTGCTCTTACCCAGTTACGCACATTTTAGAGACACAAATGCGACTCACAATGCGAAGGTTTCACAAATTGTTAGTGTATGAAATTAATGTAACATGAGCTAATTAGCCACAAAAAAAACATTACAGGTAGCAGGTAACATTACGTACAGTTGTCACAGTACGCACACAGTTGTCTTTGAAAGATGGATAAAGCAAAAAAGCTGTCGGGGATAAAAATAGAAAAAGAAAGAGGGAAAAGGAGATGGTGTGTCAAGGTATGGGACAGTCGATAAACAAGTGGAGGGTGAAAGGCAACAGGTAGGATTTAAAGTGAGACCTCTGGAGGCTTGCAATATTCATGTTAACAGACTGGCTAGCGTTTGCTAACACTGGAACCAAAACTGAGATTACTGAGCTGAAAACTGGAAAATATAAGGCAACATGCCATGTATAATAAATTACAATAATTTGGAAAACAACTAATCTACACTGGATAGTTTATAGCGTCCCAAGGGGGATTCGAACCTGGGTACCCCGTGTGAAAAGGCCTGTCTTAACCAGCTGAGCTATCCTTTATCATTTACAGCCCCAAAATTGTTGCTGCATACCCCTCTAGCCCTCATACCCCACTTTTACACCTGTACCTGATCCTCCAGGGATCCTAGTGTCAAGTCTGGAGCGCAACGTTGTGTGTCTCCGTAGTGAGCTAATGACAAGAATGCCTTGTTGACCCCTCGTATTGTCTGCAGCTGTTTGAACTTTACTTTAAACTGTTTGGTTCAGGTCCTCACTGTCGTTACAATATAAGTGCAAAAATTACTGACTCTGTAAAGCAGCGGTCCCCAACCTTTTATGCGCCACGGACCGGTTCAATGTCAGACAATATTTTCACGGACCAGTCTTTAAGATGTGGCGGATAAATACACAAAATAATACGATACAAGCACCATTAAAAACTGTAATATTTTCTAAATATGTTAATAAACGTGTTTTTTTTTAATGCAGGATGCTTGGTCTCCAAGTGGAGAAGCAGTTTTGAAGGCTTCATTGCCTCATTAAAGAGCCGGCCGCCGCATATTATGCAGAGCGGGCTTGGTGCGCGGAAATCACCTGTCGCTATAAATCCATATTTTAAGTAGGACTCTTGGTATTGTCTGTTAAATGCAGCTTACTTTGTCTTGGAAGTCGTATGGTCTTCTTCTGTCTCCTCACTTAGTCTTTTCCCCTTTGCGAAGAAACTTTCCAAAGACGTTTGTTTTTACTCTTTTTGCTAGCTTGGAGGTTTAATTTTAGCGTCAACGTATTACGTGACCGGGACAAGCGTCAAGAGTGACAGATGTAATAGAGGGAATCCGGTCATTTTTCAAAATAAAACATCGTTCAGACTTGGATAATAAATAAAACGGAAATAATGTAAGTTATCTATTCTTTCTCTGCGGCCCGGTACCAAATGACCCCGGGGGTTGGGGACCCCTGCTGTAAAGGACTTGATTTTGTTAGCTTTGTGTTAGCGGCGTCAAACTAAGTGAGCATCACCCCCGCTTTTCTCTCCCCTCGCTTTTTATTCTATTGTTGCCAGTGCCAGTGTTTTGATTCAAATGCACATCACTAAATGCTCTGTATACTTTAAAAGGCAGCTTTTGGATTAACCTTTTATTTTATTTAAAATATGTATTTAATGCCATGCTTAAGGCTGAGTCTGAGATTGATTTAATATATTTTTTTTACATTTATAATGAACATATGTGAAATGGAAGTACCATGCTGATGAATGTGCAATAAAGAATAAATACATGTTAATGTTAATTCAAAAAGATAAACTTGTGTTATCTCTTTTATTTGAACTGTGTTGCTGACTTTAAAAAAAAATATGCAGTTATGGTGCTTAACTCGGAGATTCAGGAACTCGTTTGTTCCACGGGCCACCAGGCTCACCACATCTCCCCCTCCCCTTTTGCTGGAAAAGGGGAGGGGGAGATGTGGTGATATTAATAATTGTTAATTAACTTTTTAGTGCCTTTTTTTTATACCCTGGTATATTATTTATCTTTTACCAATGCACTTTTTTTAACTTGCTGACACTTTTTATGTTTGTGTGATGTGTAGCAAAAGACTGCCGCACAGTTTCTTTCGGGATTAATAAAGTATTTATCCAAATACTTATTTAAGGTAAAAGCAAAGGCTTCTATTTAAAAAAAATAATAATAATAATTCTTTCCTATCCTTAGCTTTGTAAACTGTGCTGGGTTCTAACTGACTATTTTTTGGTGCACTTATGCTTTTTGTTCCTTGTGTTGTTAAAATTGCTTCCATTGTTTTCCTCACTTGTCCTCACAAAACTTGTCGTTTTGGATAAAAGCGTCTGCTAAATGACTAAATGTAATGTAAATGCATCTGGACTCAGTTTTCAAGGTAAATATATTTTGTCTCCAATTCCAGATTGTCTCTAACTCTGAGATCAACTGATAGGAGAGCTGAGTTTATACAGTCAGGTCCATAAATATTGGGACATCAACACAATTCTAATATTTTTGGCTCTATACACCACCACAATGGATTTGAAATGAATAGAACAAGATGTGGTTTAACTGCAGACTTTTAGCTTTAATCTAAGGTATTTACATCATAATCAGGTGAAGGCTGTAGGAATTACAACAGTTTGTTTATGTGCCTCCCACTTTTTAAGGGACCAATAGTAATGGGACAGATTAACAATCATAAATCAAACTTTTACTTTTTAATACTTGGTTGCAAATTCTTTGCAGTCGATTACAGCCTGAAGTCTGGAACACATAGACATCACCAGACGCTGGGTTTCAACCCTGGTGATGCTCTGCCAGGCCTCTACTGCAACTGTCTTCAGTTCCTGCTTGTTCTCGGGGCATTTTCCCTTCAGTCTTGTCTTCAACAAGTGAAATACATGCTCAATCAGATTCAGGTCAGGTGATTGACTTGACCATTGCATAACATTCCACTTCTTTCCCTTAAAAAAACTCTTTGGTTGCTTTTTGTTTTTTCAGCCTAATGATGGCTTGCTTCACTGATAGTGACAGCTCTTTGGATCTCATATTGAGAGTTGACAGCAACAGTTTCCAAATGCAAAAAGCACACTTGAAATTAACTCTTAACTTTTTTATCTGCTCCTTGTAAATGGGATAATTAGAGATTATCACACACCTTGCCATGGAAAAGCTGAGCAGCCAATTGTCCCATTCCTTTTGGTCCCTTAAAAAGTGGGAGGCACAAATACAAACTGTTGTAATTCCTACACCGTTCACCTGATTTTGGATGAATACCCTTAAATTAAAGCTAAAAGTCTGCAGTTAAAGCACATCTTGTTTGTTTCATTTCAAATCCATTGTGGTGGTGTATAGAGCCAAAAAGATTAGAACTTTGTTGATGTCCCAATATTTATGGTCCTGACAGTATCTCTAGAGGGAGGAGTTTACCCTGAAACCAAACCTGATGGACCAGGCTCTGAAAGTGTGACTCCTGATGTGAGAGTCGTTAGTGTCACCATTCAGGTGTTGTTGTTCTAGGTTGAAACTCTTCTGTTTTAGGTTTCAAAACATTGTTATACATACTAGGCAACATGAATCTGAGGCCACCTCCTCTGTTCAAAGAAGGCTTTTCCATTTTCACAAAATTGGCTTCCTTCACCCCTCTCTCAAACCATCTGGCCTCTCGGATGGACAAAATTCGAACATTGCTGTCCTCAAAGGAATGTCCTTTCTCTTTGAGGTGGAGGTGGACTGCAGACTCAGGTCCTCCAGGACCAGGCTCTTCTTTGTCGATACATCCTCTTGTGAAGCTGTTGTTTTGTTACATACTGCACTCTGCTACACTGAACTGCATAAACCACATTACTCTTTTTGTGCAAGGGGATGGACCAGTTTTTGTGTTTTTTATAAGTTTTTATCTTTTTAAATAGTGTGGTGTTCAATTGGCGTGTTTTTGTTTTTGAGAACCTTGGAGTTTCACTGATATTGGTATCAAATAAAAATTTTAATACTGTGACAACACTACTTTCTGGGCAACTCCAGAGTTGACTTGTGAGCAGCCACAATGTGCAGCCGCAGGTCCTCACCTGTTGAGTTGATTAAAACAGCTTTTCCCAATGACTCGGGGTAATTAGGATGCTTTAGTGTGTGTTTTAATGTTACTAATGTGTTTTTACTATGTTGCAGAGGTATCGAGGTGGTCCGAAATAAAATCAAGATGTTTGCTCAACAGAAGGTCACTCTCCCCAAGGGACGCCATAAGATCATTATCCTGGATGAGGCTGACAGGTGAGTATACAAAACTAAGGATAAGAAAGTTTTTTTAGGCGTTTTTTAAAGATGGCTACAGAATCTGCTGATCTTGTAGCAGCAGTAGATCATTCCACCAATGTGGAACAGATCCAGAGAAGGTACGTGAGAGTGATTTTTTACCTTTTTGGGACGGTACCACCAGACGTTGTTCATTTGCAGAGCGCAGGGATCTGGTAGGAACGTAGGTCTGTATTAGTGAGTGGAAAATATGAGGGTGTAGAACCAGTGGTGGTCTTGTAGGCCAAGAGCATAGCTTTGAACTTGATGCGGGACGTCAACCAGGAGCCAGTGTAACCTAATTTTTTAATATATATATATTTAAAAGGGACAGTGTATATTGATGAACATAAAAATGTAAATATGCCAGAATTAGCACAGTGGCTACTTTCCATCTGTAGTCCCTGGCAGGTCAGGACAAGAAACAACATATAACACAATAAAACACACATTCAATACAAAAGACAACATTAGACTTAACAACACTTAAACAACACTTAAACAACACTTAAACAACACTCAAACAACACTCAAACAACACTCAAACAACACTCAAACAACACTCAAACAACACTCAAACAACACTCAAACAACACTCAAACAACACTCAAACAACACTCAAGCAACACAAAGAGATGGAGTTACGTACGCTCTCTTTGGTTCATTAAAGACCACTCTTGCCGCTGCATTCTGGATCAGCTGCAGAGGTTTGGTTGTGCAGCAGGGAGTCCAGCCAGTAGAGCATTGCAATAATCCAGTTTGGACAAGACAAGAGCCTGGACTAGAATTTGCGTCGAGAATGAATCTACAGGACCGGGTGGTGCTGGCGACATGACTTGTGAAGTTTAGCTGATCGTCAATTACCACTCCCAGATTTCTGGCAGTGCTGGACGGTGTAATGGTTGATGGGCCTAGTTGAATGGAGAGGTTGTGGTGGGTCTTTGGATTGGCCGGAATCACAAGCAGTTCTGTTTTTGCAAGGTTCAGCTGCAGGTGATGGTCCTTCATCCAAAGTGAGATGTCACTCAGACATGCCGAGACGCGAGCAGAGACCGTCGGATCGTCAGGTTGAAATGACAGGTGGAGTTGAGTGTCATCTGTATAGCAGTGATAGGAAAAGCCATGCTTCTGGATGACAGAGCCAAGGGATGTCATGTATATGGAAAAGAGTAGTGGTCCAAGCACTGAGCCCTGTGGCACCCACATTTGATGTGGTCCTTTTGAGGACATGTGCTCCCAGCGGTTACAAGGGGAGGCGAGGGCCTTTATCACCGTGTGATCATTGCATTGTTTATATTTTAATACCACCTTTTCTGGCATTGGGTTTGGATTTCATTTTTCAGTTGAAGATTACAACTTTTTTTTTTCAAATTTTTTTTTTTAGACCATGCACATAGACTTCCGGCTATGGAGACGAGCAGAGATAGCAGAGGCGGCTTTGATTATTTTTATGCTAGATAAATTGCATTTTTGAGGCATTAAACATGCACAAAAACTCCCTGAAAATTGCTCCAAAATTCAGGCCCAGTGAAAAAAACAATTATTGCAAATCGGCTAAGTGTCGACCCCTACTAAATTGGGTGAATGGGGGCTGGGGGCAAAGATTTTTTTGGTGTAGAAGAATAAAACTTGGTATAGAAACTATAGAAAATTTGAAAAACAGAAGAAAAATACATCTCTCTGTTTCTTCTCTGGAGAACAATCAGATCTTTGAAAAATTCCAGTTTGGCTTTAGGACACAACATAGCACTGAGTCCGCTCTGCTGAAAGTACAGAACGACATTCTCTTGTCCCTTGATGAGAAAAAGCCAGTACTGCTAGTATTGTCGGATCTTACTGCACCATTTTACATCATGGACCACTCGGTCCTCCTGACACATCTGGCCCAACAAGTTGGGCTTCAGGGACCTGTACTGCAGTGGTTTAGGTTGTATTTAACAGAGAGGAGTTTGTCAGGATTGGTGACCTCTCCTCCTCCTCAGCCCCCTTGACCTCTGGTGTTCCATTTTGGGCCCCGTTTTATTTTCCTTGTATATGTTGCCTTTAGGTGCAGTTATTCCAAAACACAATATGTCCCATCATCCGTACCCAGACAACCTGCAGGTTTCCTACCGGTTGTCCCTGCTTGTCCTGATGGTCTTCAGTCCATCAACAGATGTTTAGATGACATCAAATTGTGGCTGTCCCAGAATTTCCTCTGTTTGAATGAGGATAAAACGGAATGTATTGTGTTCGGCACATCCAACCTGCCCAGTGTCTTAGCTCCTGGACCTGCTGCTTTGGCCCCGTACTTTAACCATGTGGTCAAAAATTGGGGGGTGAATATAGACAGCAGTGAAAAAATTGGACAAATAGATTCTGTGGTTAGGGCAAGCTTTTTTTCAGCTTCGCCCTTTCAAATGTTACACCCTTCTTGAGTCGCGCTGACCTGGAGAAAGCTATCCATGCTTTTATTAGCTCCCGCATAAATTACTGCAATTACTGCGCTCTATGTGGGAGTTAACTGGTCTTCACCGTTTGCAGCTTGTGCAAAACGCTGCTGCCCGTCTACTACTTGAATTCCCTGCACTGGCTCCTTGTCCAGTTCAGAATCAGAAAAATATTAATGTTTTTTAATGCACTCAGGGGCCTTGCACATTCTTATTTGTGAGATTTTAACCCCTCACCAACCCAGCAGAGCTCTACATTCTGCTGGGCAACATCTGCTGAAGGTCCCCCGATAAAGGTTCAAACAGTGGGGTGATCGTTCTTTTGGAGTGGTCGGTCCTAAACTCTGAAATTCTTTGTCCGTTGAGTTACATTCCATCACTGACCTGCCTCTGTTTAAAGCCAAACTTAAAACCCACTTAGACAAGACATTTACAACAGTCGCCTCAAAGGGCTTCACAGACTGCACTAGACAACATCCTCTGTCCTTAGACCCTCCATCAGGGTAAGGAAAAACTTCCAAAAAACCCAGCCGGGAAAAAAGAGAAACATCAGGGAGAACCACAGAAGGAGGGATCCACTCCCTGGACGGACAGGCCGTGCAAGAAGGTGTCCATATTATTTTTTCACATTATTATATTATTATTTTTTTGCACTTAGTGGCTCTGTGACACTGCTTTGTTTTTGTGTAAATGTGTTTTTAAACCTATTTGTAATTGGTCAATCTGTGGTTGTTGGAAGGCGCTATAGAAATAAATTATTGATTGATTATGGCCCCACCCTAAACAAAACAGGAAGTTGGCTCAGGACTTCCAAACAGGATTTCAGGCATGACCCCTGAAATCGTGCCCTGATACTTTGGCAATCTCATCCTAGGGTTTTCATCCGACAGGCTTCAAACACAGTCCACATCATGGGCACATGTGGCATTCAAAGTTGTTAAAATGATTGTTCTTAGTCCTAGGGTGTGGTCATGGCAAGGTGGCTTTTAGTGTTTAAAAAAAAAAAAAAAAAAAGTAATTGAATCTCCTGTAACTCTCGCATACATTGTCGGACCGTGTTTGACCCAATGGAGAGTTTCCACATTTTGACCAGCAGGTCAAATACAATGTTGGATTGATAAAAACACCATTAGTTATTATTATTAATTTATTTGATTGGAACAGTACATGTTAATGAACATACATGAGACACAGCCACATGATGTAAACATGCCGGATTGTAGCCTTAGGCTAATTTCCATCCGTTGTACCAACATTCATTCACCAGAGCAACATTTACACACATTCACACACCAGAGCTGTGTCACTGAAGGCAAGAAGGGTAAAGTGTCTTGCCCTAACAATGCCCAAGGACACAACGACAGTATGAACTATTGGGAGAGCGGGAATCGAACTGCCAACCTTCCGGTTATAGGATGACGGCTCTACCACTGAGCCACTGCGCACACACACATCCTCTATGAGCTGCCCAACAAAAAAGCTTAATGAGGACCATACCCTGTCTGCAACCGTATTACCACAACCACACCCCAGATTTTGGAAAATAAATGTCAATGGGAAGTGAAAAATGTAGTTTGTCAAAGCCAAATAAAATTTAGTACACACATCCAGGATAGGGTCTAGAGCAAAAACGTCTATAGGAATGTTATGGGAATTGTATGTGTTTTCATTTAGTGGCTATGTTTAGTTTTTAGATATGATTCTTCTGTCTGCTTATGTTATTACAAACAGGCCCTAGTCAAAAGCCATCTCGACCTGGGTCACAGACTGCGGAGGAGTGAACATCCTCCTCCTCCTTAACACTGTGTACTGCTGTGTATAAAACCACATGTATTATTTACTGTGTTAAGCAAATTCATCCTGTACAGTCTCATGACATGTTTGTACTTTGCTTCTCCTTGCAAGGAATAAAACCTGACCATTCATTCTAAATTTAATACAGTCTCCTCAGTCTCCTCATTAATCTGGCGAATGAATTCTAAAGTACAATATAGAATTCTTTTAACAAGGAACCAGGCCCTGTCTCCAACAAGATGTTAGCCATCTTGGTTTGAATTGTTTAGTCCTCCCAAAGGTTGACCTGCTAATTTAATTAACTTGTCATAGGCTTTCATTTGAAAGGCTCCAAACGTGGTCAAATTCATCCATAATATCTGGCTTCAAAAGTTATTAAAATAAATGTTATTAGTTTTAGGGCGTGGCCATGGCGAGCCTGCAAAGAAAGAAAGAAAGAAAGAAATGTTGGGATGCATGAAAACGTCCGTAACTTTCAGATCTGGTTGGCACCATGACATTTATTCTGTTACTACATGCCCTGAACACAACGCTGTATAAATGAAACTTCTATCTTTACAAAGCTATAATTTGTCCAAATGAGCAAAAAAAAGTCCGAGACTTACCAAAGTGAGTTACAGCCATGCTCGGTGATGCACACGACACTGATACGTGTCCTTCTGCAGTCGCAAGGGATAGAAGGGCCCTTTATCACTGCTTGCAGTTGAAATTTTTGTTATTTGTTGGGGATTTTTTTAAATATATTTATCTCTATTTTTAATGGTTACTACAACCAGAATCATCTACACAATAGAAAATTGCTGGATCTATTTAAAAGTGTCTGGTGTTGGTTATCTGGCTCCAGAAATAAAAGGATGTGTACAGACTGCTAGAGATCTGTGAAGCAAAGGAGGAACAGGAGGTGGATGTACAAGCCGTATTTTAATAAGAAATGTGAAATCCTTGACAAGTAGGACGGAACTAGAGGCTCTTGAAGAGCAACAAATCCTATCAGCAGGCAGCAATGCCTGAAGTGGGAGGAGTCAGGGAGGAGTGCCTGCCTTGTATGTGAAGAACTGATGGTTTTGTCCGGGCCTGTTATACTGTATTGAAAGAGATAACTCGCATGTTGTCTTGGTTACAGTTTATCTTTAACCAAGAGCTGTACTTGTAAAACGGTCTGTGACATCATCAGTGGAACTGTACCCTCCATCAGATCAGTGAGCTGAAGGACAGAAGAACTCCTTCATCTGCCATAAGACTCTACAATAAATCGGAAGTAATCTTAATGTTGTTTGATGCATGCATTTTATTGTATCTTATAGTTTTATCTGCACAGGGACTGTCGATGAAAATGATCTTTAGCTAAATCTGGTGTAAAGCATCTTTTCTTTTGTAAGATTGATGTGTTTGCACCTGTCCTGCAGAACCTGATGGTATGACCTCTTTGTTGAGCTTCCCACGTCCAGAGGAGCATGCTGGCATCTGCAGAGGGACTATTCATGCTCAGAGCTGACGTTGTGCAGTACTCCTCACCACCATACCCTGAAATATATTGAATTTAGTCTAAGTGCTATTGTATGTTGTACTTTGGATCACAACTGAGAGACAAACGGATGTGATTTTTGTTATTATAAACAGACCTGTAAATATAATGAGCTAACCAATGCCAGACGTGGCTGTGATAACAATTACATCCTCTATTACATTCTGGCTACATTTATAAAGTTGTCATGGCCCATGTTATCTCTGCCACAGAGTTGGCATTAGCTGCTTCGTAACATTTGAAAAAAATATTTGAAAAGCTAAGACGGCAAATGTATGAGCCTTATAAGCCTCTGAAGTCAGGGTCATAATTTACTCAGATTTCTCAGAATTCACAAGCAAGTAACCTATAGTCGTTGTTCCTTTTAGCTGCTCATACTATGAAGTCAGAGCTGTACACGGGAGCGTGCACTACGTCGCATCCGGGTTGATTTCACAATGAAATAAGCCTAGAGGCTCATAAAGACAACAGATTTTAACAATGAAGTTCTCAGTCATCTCATCCCGTTATGGGCAGCTCATATTCAGGCAAATAAAAACGTAATTTGATCTTAAAATGTTACACACAGTCCCTTTTTATTTTATTTTAATTTTATTTTGGTCTAGACTAGTTTAATTTGATAAAAGCATTTCTGCATGTTTTCTGGGGTGTGGGCCTGACCTTTTGTCACGCTCTGTGTTGCAGTATGACGGATGGTGCTCAGCAGGCTTTGAGACGGATTATGGAGATCTATTCCAAGACCACGCGGTTTGCTCTGGCATGTAATGCATCAGACCGGATCATAGAGCCGATCCAGTCCCGCTGTGCTGTGCTGCGCTACTCCAAACTCACTGACGGCCAAATCCTGGCCCGGCTCCAGGATGTGGTAGAAAAGGAGCAGCTTAGTGTGACAGACGATGGGCTGGAGGCCATCATCTTCACCGCTCAGGGCGACATGAGACAGGTACACATTGCACAAGTCAGGACACAAACTTTGAGGACTAAGCTATGAATTTTTTTACACTGTACAGTGTGAGTGGGATAGGAATGATTCTACCAAGCTCATGTTTAAGAACCATTACATGATTATGAGAATATATATTTTTGGGCCAACATAGCCATTAGACAGGCTCTGCACAACAACCAATCATTCTGATCTGGTCCTTGTCTAATTATTCATCAATGCCATGTGAAACCCGCACATGGCATTGATGGATAATGTCCTTGACTTCTCTTTAATATTGGTGCTCCTCCTCCTCGTTGCAGGCCCTCAACAACCTGCAGTCCACCCACTCCGGCTTTGGCTTTATTAATAGTGAGAACGTTTTCAAGGTGTGTGATGAGCCTCATCCCCTGCTGGTCAAAGGCATGCTGGGAAACTGCGTCCAGGGCCAAGTGGACGAGGCCTACCGCGTCATGGAGCAGCTGTGGAGACTGGGCTACTCTCCAGAGGACATCATTGGGAATGTCTTCAGGGTGTGCAAGACCTACAACATGCCCGAGTACCTCAAACTGGAGTTCATCAAAGTGCGTGCACTTGCAGGTTAAGACGGGGGTTGTAAATCTTTGCTGAAAACTCCACAAATAAGCAAAAAGATTATTAAACTGTTTCCAACAAAGAAAATTATATCAACCTGTGCTGGGCAACAACAAAAAAATTGTAATTGCACAATATCATGCGATTGAGATTTATCACATAATTTTCTGCAAAATATCATATTGTTATGCACATAAATCAATAATGAATTGAATAATGAAGTAATGTAATGCCTGTTTATTTCAAAAGTACTGCTATATGACCAAAGTACAAGAACATTTGGTTTGCAAACATAAATAAGGTGCTTTTTAACAATTCCTTTTATCATAGCCAGCTTGCCCATTCGGCAATATAGGCAAATGCTAAGGATGGCGTGGCACCACAAAATTGGGGAAAAAAATTCATCTTTAATATAATCAGTGAAATGCTCAGGGCTCCAGATACACAGCGGCAAGAACAAGTATGTATGTTTGTTTTTTAATACATTTGTCTTTTAAAATGGGATCTGATCTTCATCTGAGTCAAGGGTATTGTCAAACATAATGTGTCTGAAAATAATTACACAAAAGAATTGTGAGGTCTTTAGATTGTTTGCCTAACTGTAGGCTAACAATCTGTCCGACTGACACAGAGCAGAGTCAAATGAAGGTAGAGCGCAATATAGCTTATTCTGCTGTTTGGTCTGTTTTAAAGTTGTTCAGAAAACCGTTTTCCTTTTTTCAAAAGCAGAGCGGACGGCCCAATCACATGCAGTTTTGTCTGGAGCAGGGTGTGGTTCGCTGGCCACGTCATACACAAGTAACTCGGCTCGCACAGCTAGTCCAAAACATTCAACATGAAGGACGCTGCTTGCCGTTTATTTCTGCTCTCGCAACGGTTTTGGATAACCAGCAAAGTATAAAAACTGAAACCGCTCTGGTGTTCGCTCTACTGCTGGACATGTTCACTAGTGGCGCTAATGTGGCTTCCTTGTTGACAAACTGCTGTGTGGTTTCACCTTTTTTTGCATCACATCTGGCGCTTCTCTATTGGTTAATAGATTGGCCCTTAGAATTGAATGCAAGGGTAGCAGATTGATGGCTCCAGCATTGAACTTAGAAGCCTTTCCATTGGCAAAGTGTGCCTGCTGCTTTCAGGTGACACAAACTAGTCGTCAGAATATTATATCGGCTTTACATATTGGCCAAATGAATTAAAGAAATACATATCGGCCGATAACAATATTGGCGCCAATATATATTGTTCAACCCTAGTTGCAAAATTAAGCTGTTTTTGGGGATATTTGTTTCACAGGATTTGGCTTATCTTAATAATTTCCTTCTATGCAATCGAAACCTATCAAACCACACCACTTTGATTAACTCTTTTCTGTAAAGTGGGTACTCAAATATCTTCACACAATACTTTTTTTACCTTTTTGGTTTTTGAACCCCATTGCATCTAAGTCAAACGTTGAAATGTTTAGGTCCTAATGTGAAGGTGCTTGTGGCCTCAGTGAAGGCTCTCTGATCCTGATGTGAAGGTGCTTGTGCCCTCAGTGAAGGCTCTCTGATCCTAATGTGAAGGTGCTTGTGCCCTCAGTGAAGGCTCTCTGATCCTGATGTGAAGGTGCTTGTGCCCTCAGTGAAGGCTCTCTGATCCTGATGTGAAGGTGCTTGTGCCCTCAGTGAAGGCTCTCTGATCCTAATGTGAAGGTGCTTGTGCCCTCAGTGAAGGCTCTCTGATCCTAATGTGAAGGTGCTTGTGCTCTCAGTGAAGGCTCTCTGATCCTGATGTGAAGGTGCTTGTGCCCTCAGTGAAGGCTCTCTGATCCTGATGTGAAGGTGCTTGTGCTCTCAGTGAAGGCTCTCTGATCCTGATGTGAAGGTGCTTGTGCCCTCAGTGAAGGCTCTCTGATCCTGATGTGAAGGTGCTTGTGCCCTCAGTGAAGGCTCTCTGATCCTAATGTGAAGGTGCTTGTGTGTGAAGGCTCTCTGATGCAGGAGATAGGCTCTCTGACTCACTTGAAGGTGTGGCTGAGGGTGTGAACTCTCTTCTCCAGATGGCTGGGCTCGTGGCCAGGCTCTGCAGTAAAACGGCGCCTCCTCCTGCCTCATGAATACAAGTACAGGGCCTTGTTGCTGAAGACTGGGTCAAATAAACTGGACTGTTAGTGTTGTATTCACATAGTGTGTAAATAAAAACTTGATTAATAAATGGGGTGGTTCTTTTTTAAATCAGTGGGAGAAGAGCATAGTGAACTTACCTAGTCTCTTTATTGGTCTTGTCCCCAAACTGAATTTCAGGCCACAATTCAAAAACAGAATAAATGAAGGCTTCACTAAACATCTCAGTTTGATTGGCATGTTTGTTAAAAACTCAATTACTCGACTCAGACTCAAATTTTTAATAAATTCTCAACATGGCTAGGCTGAATCTGAATAATTCAAATTGACCACTGTGTGTGTGTGCAGCCTATTCAAGACAGACTCTCCTCAGCAACTGAGTATGTGTTATTAATAAACATGGTGATTATATAGTGTAATATATATATATATATATATATATATATATATATATATATATATATATATATATATATATATATATATATATATATATATATATATATATATATATATATATATATATATATATATATATATACACATTCAAGTTTTTTTTCCCCTTGTGATGCCAATTAAATTTTGGAGGTGAAAATGAACAACAACTAGAATGGTAGAATCCATTGCAGGTGGTTGGATAGTATGCCAATTAAATTTTGGAGGTGAAAATGAACAACAACTAGAATGGTAGAATCCATTGCAGGTGGTTGGATAGTATAAAATTTGAAGAAGAAAGTTGAAATTTGCTGACAAAAGCTGAATAATTGGCTTAAAAGGCAAAAAAGACTTGCAGGGCTGGAAAAGGGGCAGAATTTCCTCTTTTCAGAGGAAACCTGAAATTGACAGAATTAAAGTAGTCAGAAGCTGTAAAGGGCAGAAAAAGAACTAAAAAGGCAAGAAAGCAGGATTTGCCAAAATCTCATAGTCATTGTCCCAGAATCTAGACACATTTTAAAGTTTGAACAAAAATCCTGGCTGAGGAGTTGAAAGCAGATAAAAATCTGCGGAAAAAAGGACAGGACAAACCTCACCCCGGACTATATTTGCAGTTTACTGGAGGTATGTTTAAACACAACTTATTTCCAGTTCAGAGGTACCTTCTACAGACAAAAACATGGCTGTTCCATGGGATCACCTGTCTCCCCGATTGTGGCTCACCTGTACATGGAGGAAGTGGAGAACAGAGCTCTGGTCTCTGTCCCAGGTGCAGTGCCCAGTCACTGGTTCAGATATGTTGATGACACGTGGGTCAAAATCAGAACCAGGAAGTAGAAGCCTTCACAGAACACATCAACGTAGTGGACAAGAACATCAAGTTCACCCGTGGAGATGCCATAGGACTGGGAAAATGGCGACCCTCTATTGAGAAGCTGTTGATAGTGGTGCCAGAGGAATCGGAGTCAGTGCGGACAGGATTGCTGCTGCTTTGCTTTTTCACAGTTTTCACCACAAATTTACAGACTTTGGACCACTATCCGGAGAAGTTTTTTGGTGGTGGATGGGCTGGACTGGACGAGAGATGGCAGAAGGAAGTGACGGTTCAGGAAGTGAGTCAGGAGAGATGGATGTAGGTGGCGGGAGTTATGGAAATTGGACAAATGAGCGTAAAAAGCGTAAAAAGAGCGTAAAATCAGATGGGTGTGATAGTGACGGGAGAGGAAATGTAACAGAAAGGAAGAGAGAGGATCTCAACATAATAATAAAACTTGCGCAAGAGGGGGCTTCATTTGGCGACTGGAATCCAATACAGCTAACTAAATCCATAAGTAAAGATATCGGGGAGGTAAGGAGTGCTAAAACATTGCGAGATGGATCATTACTAATTATATGTAAGGATGGAGAACAACAAGGAAAAGCAATTAAAATTAACAAAATAAATGGCAAGAAAGTGCATTGTTCACTGACAAATGACAGAAAATGGGTCAGAGGAGTAATCACAGGGATTCCGGTAAATGTAACAGCAGAGGATATTAAAGGAAATGTAACAAATGCAAAAGTGAGTGAAGCCAGACGTCTTAAAACAAACAGAAATGGGATTAGAAGTGATAGTCTTTCTGTGCTAGTCACATTTGATGAGAAAAGACTCCCGGAAAAGATTCTTATTGGATATATGTGTTATGAAGTGAGGCCCTATGTTCCCCCACCTCTTAGATGTTTTAAATGTCAGAGGTTTGGACATGTAGCATCCGTGTGCAAGGGAAAGCAAACGTGTGGTCGATGTGGTGGAAACCACGAGTATGGCAAATGTACAGAGGGAACGAAGTTAAAGTGCTGTAATTGTGGAGGAGAACATAGCGCAGCTTATCGTGGTTGCGAGGTTAGTAAAAGAGCGGAAGAGGTGCAGCGAATCAAGACTACTCAGGGTATAAGCTACGCAGAGGCAGTGAGGAAGGTTTCAGGAGACACGCAGGTGATAAGGCAAAGTGACACTAGAAATCAAGACGTAGTAAAATGTGGAGGATGTAATCGGTTGAAGGAGGAAACTCTGATTGTGAACAAGAATGATTTTGTATTCTTTATGGCAGATGTAGTCAACTGTTCAGCACAGACAAAAAGCCGGAATGAGAGGATAAAGATTATTGTCAAATCAGCTGAGAAGTACCTTGATGTGAGAGGGCTGCTCTGGGAAACAGTTAAAGACATTCTTAATGAAGATAATCAGCCATCTCAGACATGTGTTGGATCATCTTAATGGTGTTAATTCTACTTCAGTGGAATGTAAGAAGCTTAATTTCAAATGGTGTAGAGTTTAAAAAGTATATTGATAAGTTGGAAGAGAAACCTGATGTTATTTGTATACAGGAGACATGGTTAAAATCACAGTTGGATTTTAGTATAAAGGGATATAATGCTGTTAGGAGAGATAGAGAATCTGGCAGAGGGGGAGGTGTGGTGACATTTATACAAAATGGAATGAGTTATAAGGTAATACGTATAAGCACAGAGCATGAATCAATTACAGTTAAGGTATGGACTAATAGAGGTAATATTGACATAACTAATTATTATAATCCGTGTGAGGAAATAAGTCTAGAATGACTAGAGGAGGTTGTAGGGGTATTAGATGATAATATGATATTGTGTGGGGATTTCAATTCACATAGTTCACTTTGGGGCAGCAGTAAGACAGATTCAAATAGTTTAGTGGTTGAGGAATTTATAGATAATCACTGTTCGGTATTAATAATGGGGAAGGAACACGATATAATAGTATGCAAAACACAGAGGCAGCACCTGATTTAACACTGGTGTCTAGTGAAATAGCAGGTTTAAGCACATGGAATGTGATCAAATATACTACAATAGGAAGTGATCATTATCCTGTGGTAACGAAAATTGGCATGGAAGGTTATTATGAAAAGGGAAAGAAAATTCCTAGATGGAAATTGGGAGATGCTAACTGGGAAGTTTTCCAAAAGATTAGTGCTAGTAGATTTTGTAAACTTGAGGAGGAGAATCAGACAAATGTAAATATAATTAATAGTAAAATAGTTAAGGAGATTATTCAGTCTGCTGAGGATACTATTCCTAAGAGTAATGGAACTAAACGGACTAAGAGTGTACCCTGGTGGAATGATAACTGTAGTAAAGCCATAAAGGCCAGGAATAAAGCATTTAGAGAGCTCAAGAAACTTCATTCTCAGGATGCATTGATCCAGTATAAAAGGGCTCAGGCATTAGTGAGGAGGACAATAAGAATACAAAAAAGAACCTTTTGGAGGAAATACTGTAACACTATTGGAAGGGAAGTACAGCTGTCTGATGTGTGGGGCATGATTCAAAGAATGGGGGGGATTAGAAGAAATTATGAAATACCAGTGTTGGTTACTGGTAACAAATTGGCGGTCAATAATTTAGAAAAGGCAGAACTTCTTGCACAAACATTTGAAAGGGTTCATAGTTCATGTAATGGTAAATGGCATGCATTTATATAGCACTTTTTTGCACCCTTCTCAGGCACCCAAAGCGCTTTACATCGTGCTTCCACTCACCCCATTCACACATTCACACCTGGGGCAGACAGAGATGGGGGCTGCCATACACACGGCGCTCAACCTTCTCCGACCACCACCAAACACACCTCTACAGTCACACACATTCATACACCAGTGCTACGGACACTGGAGGCAAGGTGGGTTAAGTGTCTTGCCCAAGGACACAACGACAGTATGAACTGTGGGGAGAGCGGGAATCGAACCTACTACCTTCCGGTTGAAGGACGGCCGCTCTACCACTGAGCTACTGCCGCCCTAATCTCACAGATGAGGCTAGGCAGTGTAGAGAAGGAATCATAATGAAGAATCCCAACATAACCGAGAAAAGGGAGATGACAGGAGAGTCGTTGGATCTACCGTTTAATATGTTTGAATTAAGAAGAGCAATTATGGGTGCTCGTCAGACCACTCCAGGGAAAGATGGTGTATGCTATGGAATGCTGGGACACATGCCAGATAGTGCACTGGACAAGGTGTTGGGTTTGTTTAATAAAGTTTGGGATATTGGCCAACTTCCGTTAGATTGGAAACAAGCAATAATAGTGCCTATTCTAAAACCTGGAAAAGATCAGTCAGACCCTTCTAGTTATAGACCTATTGCATTAACGTCACACTTATGCAAAATTATGGAAAGAATGGTCACAGATCGTTTAACGTATTATTTAGAGAGTAAAGCTCTTCTGTATCCATATCAGAGTGGGTTTCGTAGGGGTCGGAATACAATGGACTCAGTATTGAGCTTAGAATCAGACATCAGGAAAGCACAGACTAACAAAGAAATATTGATAGCTGTGTTCTTTGATGTTGAAAAAGCATATGATATGCTCTGGAAGGAAGGATTACTTATTAAGTTAAAGTCACTAGGTATTGGAGGTAGAACATTGTAGGATTTAATGTACTGTACGCTACTGTACTGTAGATGATTATAGAAATATTAATTTACTAATTTGGGTAAATTATCAACTAATATTTTTATTATCAAAATTGTCTCATTGAGGGGCACCACCCAGATGCGTTCTGGGAAACAGATTATATTTACTAAGTCTCAATGAATCTGAAGGAATAGAATTCAACCTGTGTTCGGAATACGTCTGATATAACATAAAACACCAAATCAAAATCTTTAACGTTTTATGGGGTTTTATTAAAGATTATACAAAGTTAACATATGAAAAGGGAAATTAGGGGAGAGGACACAAAGGAACAGTTATTACAAGTAATGGGAATAATGATTAACACAGAACAATACAATAACCTTTACTGACTAGAACTTTGTGGAGGATAATGAATGTTTTGACTGATAAAAACTCTGCTGGGGAGTTAATTACCGGATTATTAAAAAGGGGTTTATGGAGAAGATAGGTGAATTGACTTGAGCTTATGAAATACAGTTTAGAACGCCAAACTCCTGTTGTGTCACGTGCGGCTTACTTTGTTCGCTGGCCCTGGTTCTGCGGACTTCCGTCACAGGTCCAAAGTTTTGCTTCGGGTTCTGAAGCGGCGTCTGGGATTCAAAGGTACCGCTTGCACAAGGTTCCGTCACGTGAGATGCCGCTGGCTGGTTACGCGGGCGGCCGGGAGCGGAGTTGATGAACGGCGTCAACTGTATACAGCTCGATATCTCTGCTGTTGGCATGGGCAGGAACAGATTATAGTCTTTGAAAACTGTCGCTGGCCACTGACAAAAGGGTCTCAGGAGTCGTTCCTCTGGCTTAAAGAGTCTGTTAGTGCCAGCGGAGTTCTTGGTCTTTCACAAGAACTACCAAAATGTCTTCCTTCTCGTGTGCGTGACGTCACGAGAATATCTTTGCAAAAATAGACAATGTGTGGCTGTTTAAAGAAAAATCACGTTGCCTGGCGGGCAACGGGTCTAGAAAAATTTAACGAGGAGAGGGTCCGAGGCGGACCCGGGCGAAAGCTTAAGAAAAATCTAAGAATAGCCTGAGGGCGTAAAGAAGAGAAGCTTAAGAGAAGAGAGTAAGAGAGGTAAGAGAGAGATTTCCGGCGCGCACAGGGGTTTTGTGCGGCTTAAAGGAGCGTGTTTTGGGGCGTGTTTTTGGTTTTGGGGAAAGGCCTGGTTTGGGAAAAGACTATCCCACCTAAATTTTTAATTCACATAACTTTATCTTCCACAAAGATTTGTACCGATAGAATGCATCTTTAAGCATGCTGTAACACACATAAATTCATTCAACCATTTTATTAACTGTAAGCTTGTAAGACTGATGTAAAGAGTCGATTCTTCTGTTGTGACTCTAAATCCTGTGGGGGAAAACATTACCATATACTTAGAGCCGGATTAAATAAATGGACTACACTAGGCAGGCTGCATTTTCTGGGCCCCCCTCCATCGATGTTATTTATGAATTGAAATCTGAAACTTACCAAAGTTACTAATAAAAGTGAATTCACATTTTACATAGCCTAGTCAAATTGGTTGTGTTGTATATTAAACAGTCTATCAGACTTTTTTTTTTATATTCATTATTTATACGTCATTACACAGCTCTATTAAATGCTATTACATTATCCTCATCCATTGGGAGTGTCATTGTTAAGGCAGTAGTAGTAGTAGTAGTGATGGCAGAGCGCTACACCTTCAAACAGCTGGGAGTTAAGGTCAGAGAGAGCTGCCAGATGTTCAGACCGCTCTGGAGCTGTCTCAGTGGGAAGCTCATCAGGCAGATACAATGACGGAACAAACTGGCCCAGCTTTACAAAGACGAGAAATGATTCAGCAAACTGGAAATGGCATCTGCACCTGGACAAAAGACGTGTTTTGGGGTAAGAAAGGGAGGGCTGTTAAAGCAAAGAGCTTTGACAGTGTAGAGGCCCAGAACATGTTTAATGATTTAATATTGATTAAAGGACAGGTGTTCTACCTCTGCTCTTAACCACATAAACAAGGCCATGAACCTCTCTTTGTGTAGATTGTTCTTAATTCAGGAAGCGCCAAGTTGTTTGCTATGTGTGATGTAATACAAAAAAATAGAATTATACACAAAGGAAAATGTTTCTGGTTTGTTGTGCAGCTTTCTAAAATTGTAACAAAGAAGAGTTTATACATTTTTGATAAATCCACACACACCTTGCCCCCAGTGGTATTCCAGCTGTAACACTGGTAAATTAAAGCTTAATGTAAGTCACTTTGGATAAAAGCGTCAGCTAAATTAATAATTGTAAATGTAATGTTTTTTGATTCATGTTTTCACCTGAGCTCCCTTTTCAACAAATGGTATGATGGGGTACTTGATGGGGCTGTGGACAAACCCTATGGTTTAGTTATTATATTAAAGTTAGTTATTTTATTAGTTAGTTTAGTTATTAAAGTTATTATAGTTATTGGGAATTACTAAAGCATAGGTATTTCTGTGAAGGTTCTCAATCATACAGGTCATCTTGAAGAAAAGGTTAAAGCAAAGGAATCTGGAATAGTTTTTGATGAAGACGTTAAGTCTCTTATCCCAAAAGACTTCAATTCTGAAGTGGTAAGTGGTTATAAACTGGTAAGAGAGCTGAGCTTATATCTCTAGAGGGAGGGGTTGACCTTTTCTCAGACAAGTGACAGTTACAGTGGCAAGAAAATGTATGTGAACCTTTTTTTAAATTTCATGGTTTTCTGAATAAATTTGTCTTAAAACGTGATCTGAGCTTCATCCAAGTCAAGGGTATTGACAAACAGAATGTGTCTAAAATGTAGGGTATAAAATGATAGAAAGATATAGTTTAATAGATAGAATAGATTGGGGCATCACCTGATCTTGGATTTTTGCTGTTGGCCCAGGATCAACTGTATTAGCCTATTTAACATTAATCTTGTAGTCTTGTAGGAACACTTACTCCATAGTAAGTGTGTTGTCATATTATGATTTATTGAATATGATTAATGATTAACCAAGGGATAGTTATTGGGAACAATAATAACACACACACAATCTTAAGGAAATAATAGTAGCGCTTCACATATGATTACTCAAATGGAGGAGAATGGAATATCAGTTTAGACTTAACTAACAGAAACCAAACAGGATTTGTTATGGGACTGTAGATGAAATTAACATTAATATAGTATATGGTCAGAGATACTTTAAGATCTAGACACCAACTTTGTGGTGAACAATGTGCGCTTACTTTGCGACGCTGGAGCTCAGGCAGGATTAGGGTCGGGATCCAATTCAGCTGTCGGGACCGGAAGGACAACTTCTGGTTCCGACTAGGTTCTCTGATCCTCTGGGTCCATAGACTCAGAACTCAGGTTGAAAGCTCGCTACAACCACATGGCGTAACTGGGTCAGCACCAACAGTCTGGTCTTGATCTGCGACGTGAAGAAGGGCGGCTCAGGGCGCAACATTGGCTTTTTGTAAACAGTTCTGTAAGTTTTTAAAGTCCTTTTATCCTGGGAAGCGACAGTGTGTTAAACCACCAACATAATTAGTTCCGCCGCATTTCCCGCCGCATCTTCCACCGCGTTTTCGCGCCGTGTCTCCGGGCCTGGCTCAGCCTCTGGCTCTGCTGACTCGAGCAGGTGCACAGCTGTTGGACGCCTGCCCGACAGAAACTTCTGTAAAGCCCCCCGCTGTCTCTTCTTTTGTTCCTCTTCATTTTTTTTCTTTTTACGTTTTGCACGAAAGCATCTTGAATGTTAGGCTTCTCAAAACACACCTGCCTGCTAGATTTGTTGACCCGCTCTGACCGCCGCTGACGTCTCCTCGGACTTAACTGGGTGGCGCCTCTATATAAATACAGTCATGGGCTGACGTTAAGGTTAACATTGTCACTATTTTTAGTTAATTAATAAATATTGGAATAAATTGTAGATAGGACATTTGTACATTTTTTTATATTTTTATTTTATTTAATTTTTTTTTTTTTTTTTTTTGCCCCTCTGTCTGGGCCCCATCCCGCCAATCGGGCCCTAGGCACGTGCCTAGTTTGCCTTTGCGTTAATCCGGCTCTGCATATACTTAGAGACACACTTTCAATGGCATAAACACAATATCTATGTCCTTTGAAAGTTTTTTTTTTCCTAAAAGTAAAAGTTTTAGTTCTTAGCGTCGTTCATCCATACTGTCGCTAGAGGGCAGTATGGTATCATCCAGAAAGCTCAGATTCCTTGACCTCAAAGGTCGTTAGTGTCTCTGCTTTGAGGCCAATACACAAAAATCGTATTTCAAAGAGCCGTAACTGTCACGTCCTGGTCCCAGCCAGTCTACAGGCTCCGAGATAACACCTTTGATCTGCTTTGAGATGGAGAAGGGTAAAAGTCGTTAATTAGGTTTACCCCTGACTTCCTCTGGCTTAGAGAAACAACGGCCATCTGTTCTTCATTAGCACTGAGTCGTTAAAAATCCTTTTCTGTTGGTAAAGCAAACACTTTCTAAGTCTGAAGAAGGGGTTTTACGGCATAAATCGTCAGGGCGCGACATTTGTGTGCAGTCACCCTGAGTGTGATACTGTCGATGACCTGAATCTGGTGTCCTGGTCGCTACAACATATAATTGGGTTATGAACTTTTGTTTGACAGGGAAATTCAAGTAAGAGTTGGATCAGAATATTCCAGTGTATATAAGGTGGAGAATGGCACTCCGCAAGGTAGTGTGTGCAGCCCACTGCTATTCAACATAATGATAAATGACATCTCTCTCAGCTTGAACAAAGGGTAGGGAAATCCTTGTACGCAGATGATGGGGCTCTGTGGGTAAGAGGCCGTAATGTTTTGCACGTCAGTAAGAAAATGCAAGCTGCAATAGTTGATGTGGGAAAATGGGCAAATAAATGGGGATTCAAATTGTCTGTAGAAAAAACAAAGGTGATTTGCTTCTCAAGGAGGCATAAAGTCACGGCGATTTCCATGAAGTTGTATGAACAACCACTTGAGCAAGTTAAGACAGTCAGATTTCTTGGGGTTTGGTTTGATGAGAAGCTCACATGGAAAATTCATTTAGACAAGGTCAAGAACAAATGTAAAAAGGTCATAAATATACTTCGCTGTCTGTCAGGACAAGAGTGGGGAGCAAGTAGAAGAGCCCTACAGAATATATACTGGGCATTAATGAGGTCGGTTTTTGACTATGGATGTATAGCGTACATGTCAGCAGCAGAATCAAATCTTAAGAAATTGGATGTAATACAAGCTCAGGCTTTGAGAATTTGTAGTGGATCTTTTAAAACTTCTCCTGTATCAGCAATGCAGGTTGAAATGGGAGAAATGCCATTAGGAATCAGGCGAGTAAAATTAATGATGGCATATTGGGTTAGTATCCAGGGGCAGTGTGAGTCGATCCTGCCAAGAGTCTTTAATAGATTGCTGGGGACACAATAAGACAAATTTCATGAGTTTTGGGTGGATTGGTGATGCAAAGGCAGAAGTCATAGGATTAAGACAATTAGAGTACAGCTCTACAGTGATACAGTCTTCAATTCCTCCCTGGTTATTCCCAACACCATATGTAGACCTAGACATACAGCAGGAATTGAAGGATATGTCAAAGAAACTTCCTGAAAACAGAATAGTACAGAATTACTTTGATTTGCATTTTGCAGATTCCATGTTTATATTCACAGATGGTTCCAAAGATCCTGATACAGGGCGTGCAGGTGTAGCAGTTTACATCCCAGCAAGTGAGTCATATATTAAGAAAAGAATATCGGATAATGTGTCAGTATATACCACAGAATTGATTGCAATATTATTGGCCCTGCAGTGGATAGAAGAGAGGGAAACAAATAATACTGTTATTGCATCTGATAGTTTGTCTGCACTTATGAGTATTAAATCTGGCAAAACATTATTTAGATCCAATATCATTAATGATATATTTATTATGTTATACAGGATGAAGCTAAAGGGGCTATGCACATGCTTTATTTGGGTTCCTGCTCATGTCGGTGTGGAGGGGAATGAGCAGGTGGATATGCTGGCCAAAGGATCACTCAAAACTAAAGACGTAGACTTAGAAACCCCATTAAATAAAGAAGAAGCTAGGTCAATTATCAGGAAGTATGCACAGTCCGTTTGGCAAGGGTATTAGGGTAACAGTGAAACTGGAAGGCATTTATATAATGTACAGAGACAGGTTGGTGCGGGGAGGATGGTGGGCTGGAAACGGAGGGAAGAAAGTTTAATAACTCGTCTGAGAATAGGTCATACAGGTCTAAACCTTTCATTGTATAAAATAGGTAAGCACCCAACTGGGAAATGTACTTATTGTAACCAACCAGAAACAGTGGAACATGTTCTTCTTCAGTGTAGGAAATATAATATTAATAGGGAGCACCTCTTTCAGTCACTACGGAAGGCAAAACATCATGACGTCTCATTGTCAGGTCTCTTGGGGAAAACAGCAGGTCAGATATATTGTTATATAATTAGGTTTCTTAAAGAAACTGAATTAATTAAAAGAATCTGAGTCTAATAAGTATTATTATTTAAAAAAAAAATTTTTCCTGCTTTATCTCTTGTTCCACACTCCAGTCCAGTTAGTGGCGGTAATGCACCGTTAAATGGTTTGCCAACCGCCATTAAACACCAGAAGAAGAAGAAGAAGAAGAAGAAGAAGGAGATGCCATAGACAACCGCCTGGCCTTCTTAGACTGTGCAGTGGTTATCGGTGAGGACAGGACTCTCCAAGTAGAAGTTTATATGAAGTCAACACACAGATCAATATTTACTGTTTGATTCCCACCAACCTCTGCAGCACAAGCTGGGAGTCATCAGGACTCTTCAGCACAGAGCACAAGAGGTGCCCACAACCTCAGAAGGTCAACAGAAAGAAGAACAACACATCTGCAAAGCCTTGACAGACTGTGGATAAAAAAATAAAATAAATAAAAACCAAGAGGACACAGAAACTAAACAGACTGAAACCAGGGACAAAGGAAGGGGGCAGTTATCACTTATGTGTCTGGTTTATCTGAAAAAGTTAAAAAGGATTTTCTACAAACACAACATTCTAGTCAAGACAAGACATTTATTTTTGTATAGCCAATATCCCAACAACAGCCGCCTCAAAGGACTTAACCATCTGTACTAGACAACTTTTCTTAGACACTCCATCACAGGGTAAGAAAAAACTCCCAAAAAAACAGCCCGGAAAAAAGACAAACCAGTTGAAAAATACATAGAAATACACAAATATATTTACAAAAAAAAAAAACATTTAATTCAAACTTCAAACCTGGGAACATGCTGCGTCAAAAACTGGTCCATCCTAAAAACAAGATCCCCACAAACCGAGTAATGTAGTTTATGCAGTTCAGTGACGAGTGCAGTGACAGTTATGTCACAAAACAACAGCTTCACAAGAGGATGTATCAGCACAGAAGAGCCAATCCTGGAGGACCTGAGTCTGCAGTCAACCTCCACCTCAAAGAGAGAGGACATTCCTTTGAGGACAGCAATGTCCAAATTCTGGCCAGAGAGGCCATATGGTTTGAGAGAGGGGTGAAGGAAGCCATTTTTGTGAAAATGGAAAAGCCTTCTTTGAACAGAGGAGGTGGCCTCAGATTCATGTTGCCTAGTATTTATAACACCTAAAACAAAAGAGCTGCACCCAACAACAAACAGCACCTTTCTTTCTATTCTCCTGCGACAACTCTTTCCTTCGCTTCCTCTGGTCCATGTTGAGTGTGGTACACACCATGTCACCAGACAACACAGTGACTACCTGAAGCCCTATAAATAGGCCCACTGACTGATTACAAGATTGTACACACCTGTGATGCTAATTAGTGCACACACCTTGAATTAACATGTCCATTTGGTCACATTATTTACAGTCTTTTCTAGGGTACCATCAATTTTGTCTAGGCCTGTTCCATGAGTTTATTTTTTAAAATAATTCCGTTGAAGCATGGTTGAAAAGCAATGTCTGACTTTCATTGGTTAACATTCATAGAATTTTTATTTATTATTACTTTTGTCAGAATAAAGTTTTTTCTGTGACCATTGTGAGTTTTTCTTTCATTGACCGAAGGGTACCAACAATTTTGTCCACGTGTATACACAATCACCAGCACAACCACAGAGTTTTCTCCATTTCAGTGTGCCTACGGCTTTCAGGCTACCTTGTTCCCCAACCAGGAGCAGGAATACAGGGTCCCTTCGGTCCTCTTCTCCGCTCCGCCCACCGTTATGAGACAAGGGCCAATCGTCATCATACCACGGCCCCAAGGTATCATCCAGGGCAGAGAGTGTGGCTGTCCACCAAGGACCTTCCTTTGAGGGTGGAGTCACGCAAGTTGGCTCCAAGGTTTACTAGACCATTTGTCATTCAGCGGGCCAACCGCCGTACGGTTAAAACTTCCTCGGACTATGAGGATCCATCCCACATTTCATGTGTCCAGGGTCAAGCCTGTGAGACCGAGTCCGCCGATTCCTTCTAACCTGTTTACCGGGTCCTGAGTCTTCTGTCCTCACCTCCTGGACCAGCTCGTCGCCGTGTGTTGGCGGCTGTCCTTCAGGTCCGACGACCACGTCCAGTTACAATTCCAGTGTTTTCCTTTTTTTTTTTGTTCATTAAAGACGACACAGTTTGTCATTCCGAGTCTGGTGTCGTGCATTCGGGTCTTGAGTTCGCCATTACACAGACAAGACACACCTGTTTCCACTCTCTTCATTACTCCTGGATATAAGCCTGCTCTACTCACCTCCACACTGTCAGATGATTGCGACCTTGTATTGACTATAGGGGGCTCAATGACATTAAGAACAATTAATGTCATTGAGCCCTAAAGAACAAGTACCCTCTTCCATCGGGCTTCCATTTTCTCTAAACTGGACCTTCATAACGCCTACCATTTGGTCAGAATAAAGGAGGAAAATTAATGGAAGACTGCTTTCAACACGCCACTCGGACACTTTGAGTATTTAGTTATGCCTTGTGGGTTAACTAATGCACGTGCTGTGTTTCAAGTTCTCATAAATGATGTTCTAAGAGACATGTTGAACAGATTTGTTTTTGTTTTTGAGGATGACATCTTGATTTTTTGTCGCTCCTTGGATGAACATGTGCAGCATGTCAGGTTGGTTTTACAACATCTGTTGGAGGACAGACTTTTTGTTAAAGTGGAGAATCGTGCCGTTTCATTCTTCAGTCGGCTTCCTTGGTTTTGTTGTTGAGAAGGGGCAGATCAAGAGTGAATCAGATAAGATCAAGGCAATGGCACGGTGGCCCACACCATCAGACAGAAAGCAACTTCAGAGATTCCTGGGTTTTTAGCAAATTTTTATTGTAGATTTATTCACGATTATAGCAGAGTTGCAGCCCCTCTCAGTAAGCTAACGTCCGCTAAGAAGTTTGAATGGTCTAAAGTTGAATAGGTTGAATTTTGCCAAGTTGAAATGTTTGTTTTGTGCTGCTTCTGTCTTGTCTTATCTCGACCCACAGTTTGTTGTTTAAGTGGATGCATCGGACTCTGGCATTGGGGCAGTTCTCTCCCATCGCTCTGCATCCAACCCTGCGCATTTTTCTCTCGACGACTGATCCCGGTTAAGAGGAACTATAATGGGAGCATCATCCCCTGCTGATATGGACATAAGAACATATTTTACCTTTGTTCTGCTCGCTGGTTAAACTCTCGCCAGCCCCATCCTGTTATTGACAACTTCCCTGCCTTCATTGTCCGCCATTTGCTGGTTGTTTGGTGTCGGGGGTTTCAGTTGGTGGATTGGGAGGGGTATGGACCGGAGGAGCATTGCTGGGTCTCTCGGACCCTTATTTTGGATCCCTTTCTCCTGCAGGACTTTTATCCCCGGTACCCAGACTAGCCTGGTAGGCCACCAGGTGGTGTCCGTTGAAGGAGGGCTACTATGAGGTTTGTGTTTTGGGGTTGTGTTCTTCCCTCCCTTTTCTTTGTTTCTTTTTTTTCTTTCTTGTTTCAGCAGAGCATGTGTGTGGCAGGGGGCGTGGCTGGTTTTCTCTTAGGACTGCAGACAAGACACACCTGTTTCCACTCTTCTCATTACCCCTGTATATAAGCCTGCTCTACTCACCTCCACACTGTCCGATGATTGCATCCTGTTCGGTAGAGTTGCTCGTACATCTTGTCTCTTGACCTCTGGTATGTTTTGGAATTTTTTTTTGGACCTACTTACTTGCTGTTCTCTCCGTCTTCCCATAACTGCCTAGTGTCTAGCACCTTGTCCCCTCCGGACAGCCAGCCAGCTCCCTGCCTCCTTTGCCTGCTCGAGTTTTTGATTTCTAATATTTCAACTTTATTCCTGGCTCTGCTTGTGCATTTCGAGTCCACTTAGCTAAAACCTTAACAATTTAGCCATGTATCAAACATTTGTTTCAACACTTCAGTGATTTAAGAGATACAAAATTGTGTTGGTGCTGTGCATCTTAATCATTCAATAGATAGTCTTAACCTTTTAAACCCCAGCCTGTTTTTTGGTGTTCCGCTCAAAAAGGACATGTTCACAGAAAAGTGACTGTATCTCTGCAACTACAAGGTGTATTTCAATAATTCTGGTGTAAAATGAAGGGGGCACTTGTGAGATTTCCCAGAAGGGAATTTTTTCAATGTGCATGTTACAATTTCAGAATAAATCAAGATGGAAAACAGCAAAATAACCCCAAAAACATTTCCGCCTAAAAAAAAAAACAATATTTGGATGAATATTCCCTTTAGATGAAGGCAGTTGCAGCTCAAACACTACTTTAAATTACAGCTACACATGTCAACATTACCGGCACCAAATATAGTTCTTCTAATGTTAAACGAACCAAAACTATTAAAATTTATTTCCCGAAATGTTCCGACGGAGTGGAGTCTCCATTATAAAGAATAGAGCAGAATTTGGCATATTTTGGTATATTTGGTATATATTACTGTGCGCACGCTTCTACAGCACGAACAAACAACACCCGAAGAAGAATCTGCCGCTCACAAGTCATTGATGGTTACAGAGGAGCCTGAACGTAAGAAAAGTAACACTTTACAAGTTTATTGTTTGACAAACTTTATAGAGAATAAACTAAGCAGTTAAGAGAACTCCAGAGACATGGGAGATTAAAGAACAACTATTGTTTGACAATTGCATGTTTTTCATAAAGTGCTGTTCAACACAATACAGCAGTTGGAGCTAACTGCCTGTAACATTTATCCAAAATAGCTAACGTAGCTTTCACCGAGGCCCGCTGTCTCAGCAGGATAACGGCTAAAGTTAGTGAACTTATATCAGACAGTATACAGTACGTGTGTAATTGTATATTATATATTATGCTCTCACTCCTGCTCCAGTTCATATGCTTATCCACAAACAAGTATGACTTAATGTCTTTAGCTGTATCTCCTGTTCCAGGCTAATCCAAACAAGAAAAAAACATCACTTTGCACTACATCTAATCACTGTCAGGGACACTCTACACTTAGTGACATGTACACGTAAACTTATTCACATCTATGACTGACACATCAGCTCATTACATGTCCATCCACGACCCTGGAGCTGAGAGGGACATAATGTACATCTATAAAAGCTTCATGTGTTGTAAACAAAAAAAAGAAAATCACCATGTGCCATTGTTGCATGTTGTCAGATTAGTTTCATTCTTGCAAGAATTAAACTGGTCTTCCATTCCTAAATTTACCATGTACGGTCTCCGTTGTCTCATTTGTGATCCGAACCTAATAATTATTTTAACACTGTTATTTTGTCGAGTCTTTGCACAAATGTTGGAGCACTTCATTTTTATATGGTCAACTAAGGTCTAAACATCTGCACTGTTCCTAAACCACCTTGTGTAACACATCAGCGACAAGCTCCACAGTAAAACAAACTCACTGACCTCTTATGTATTGTAGAGAAAAGAATATGACTGAGTGGAGTTTTACTTGTTTTTATTTATCATACCATTGCTCAGGAGAGTTTCAAGCTCTTGTGCTTGCTGACCCGATGTACTCGAGATTCTTGTGGTCGGTCCAGACAATGAACGGCTGCTCCATGCCCTCCAGCCAGTGACGCCATTCTTTCAGGGCCAACTTTACAGCGAGAAGTACACTCTGTACTGTAGAGGCTAGAGACAGGAAAGTCTAGTCCATTTCCTAGTTATAGCAGTCAGAGGTTGAGGTGACCTATAGTTTAGATTTTCTTTTTTAAATCCAAATGCTTAAGACAAATTTATATCACAGTTCAGAGAGTGTGTAGTGTGTAGTGTCTAAGGCCATAGGACGTTTTAATGGTACTCGTAATTTCTACAAATACATTGTTTATTTAAAGTAAAGCTGTCATGGCTGACACCAGCTGCAGAGAGTGGCTCCTATCAAAACCTTATAACAGCTGTTCTCCTGTTGAGTAGAATTAGGAACCAATAAACAACATCAAATACTTTACAGATGTACAGTTTCACAGATGGTGTGATGTACATTGGCCTAAACTGTAGTACAATCAATTGTGTCTAATGTCTTTCAGAACAGAGGCCTTTCATTATGAGAGATCCACTATGTGAGTTTTTTCAAGGTCTGAAGTCTTGGTTCAGTTCTGCGATTTGAGGCTGGTTTAGTTTTAGCCTGTAAACGTGTACTTTTAGTTTAGTCCTTTTATTACCTGATAAAATAGTATTGGCTCTCTGACTTGGATCTCTGCCATGGCCAATTGATAATTCATTAAACCAAAGCAATAATCCTAAATTTATTTGGACTGGTTCTAGATATATCACAATAAAACTAACCCCTTGTGCCTATTTCTTTAAATGTGAGCTGCAGGCTCTCATTTGTTAGAACATATGTTTATCCAGAACACAACCCAAATATATGGGGCTCAGTAGTAAGTGGTAAGTGGCAAGACACTTGACCCAGCTTGCTTCCAGTGCCACAATACTGGTGTACGAACGTGTGTGACTGTAGAGGTTTGGAGTTTAGTGGTGGTTGGATAACGACGTGAGCGACGTGTTTATGTCGCTCAAATTCACCCCCAGGTGTGAATTTGTGTGAATGGGGTAAATGGAAGCATGATATAAAGTGCTTATATAAATGCACACCAATAATTTATGCTTTACAGCAGAATACAGTTGTGCTCATGCCCTGGCAGAATTTCTGATTGTTTGGCCAATTTTAAGAGAATATGAGTGATAGCACAAAAACCTTTCTTTCACTCATAGTTAGTGGTTGGGTGAAGCCATTTATTGTCAAATAATTATGTTCACTCTTTTTAAATCATAATGACAACGGAAACTACCCAAATGACCTGATTTATATTAACAAAAACATTCGGTGATAACGTAAGACGACGAATGGGGGGGAAGAAGAAGGGCGAGACCAACGTGTTAGTCTTTACAGTCGTGGTGTTGGTACAGTGTAATTTGCTGCTAGCATGCAGCCTAACATCTGCCTCCCCTCCGTGAGAAACACCAAACTCTTTCCTACACACTTTGCAGAACGCTGTAGTAATCCATGGATACTTCCCCACCCACTCCTCCCGGGACCTGCAGAGGCCTTTTTGCTTTTTAGCAGCATGTTGGGGTTCCGGTACACCAGCCATGTCAATGGAATGAATGAAAATTAGCTTATCAATATCTAAATTTGCGCCTAGCCACATATTTTTTTATTTTATTTATTTATTTTTTTTAGAATGCTGCAGCCAATGAGCAGCCGGCGGCGGCGGGGGATGGTTACAGGACGGCTCAATCTCCACGGACAGTTTTTATTCAATTCAATTTATTAAATAATTATTATTTTTAATGTTTATCAGACAATAACTTCTCAAGCTTTTGCTTTAGTATAATTTTCGGGACAATTAGGGCCAGATTCGGGATTCGGGACAACAGTTTAGATTTCGGGCCGTCTGGTCACCCTAGTAGAATGCCGTCTTATTCCTCATGTATAAATTGTTGTCCCTTTGGCACAGGTCCAACAGAAGGAGCACAGTCTTGTGACATAATACTGTTAAAAAGTTAAAGGGGCACTACGTAACTTTTTAAGCGCAAATAACGTTTTTATTTGCCCAAATATGAGCCGACCATAATTAGACTATTAGACCGTCTATTAGACAGTTAAAAACTGTTGTCTCGATGAGCCTGTAGGGACATTTTATTGTGCAGAACCCGGGCCGGTTTTGCCGGGAAATCTACCCGGATGTCACGTAGTGTGCGCTCCCGTGTACAGCGCTGACTTACTGGAATAGCCCCCATAACAGAGAGCGAGATTAGCGAGCGTTGTACGGAGATGGACTCTACGAGCAACAAAAAACGACCGGCCTCTAGCACTGCTCAGACACTGACAGTGACTCCTCAAAAAATACAAAAACATAACATGTTTTATCGAGCGAGGCACGCAGAGGAAAACAGGAGTGTGACCGATGTAGGGTAAAAACAAGATATGCAGAGCATTTGAGCCATGGAGAGAGCTACGGTCTACTTTAAGAATAAAAACAGACCCTGAGCTTGTTTTTGGTTTTTTTAAAAAAACCAAAAACTGTTTTTTTAAAACATCATATTATGATAAGAAGATAATAAGTACAACATATAGAGCGAGGGAATAAAGTAAACATTTATAGTGTATAGCTGTGCGTCGCCTTTATTTGTATGTTAGGTCAGTGATTATCAATTGGTGGTAAATTGTAGGTAAAGGATAAATTTTATTATAATGACACTGTTAAATGTAACGCTTTTGTAAATGTGATGAGAATGTATAAGGCAGCAGTCTAATAATGGAATTGTTTACAGCTATGAGAAAAATACAGTGGCAAAGGGTCAGGGGGGGGGCCTATGGAAAGTGAAAGTACTTTTTTTCAATGTAGAAATACAAAACTTGGTACATCCATAGGACACCTCAGGGCAAACAAAAAAGTCAATGACAGCCACACCCTAAACTCAACAGAAAGTCTACTATGTTCGGTGGAATGCGTGCAGCGGCGTAGGACCAAATTTTGGGCCCTGGGTACAAACCATCTTGCTGGACCCCCGTACCAAATACAATAGTGATACCAATGGGTGGGGTATGGCTTTTTTATCATAAAAACACATAAAATGTAATCAAAATAAGCCACACTCTGATTAATATATTTTTATTTTATTGTCAAAAGTACTACAAGGCAAGGCAATTTTATTTATATAGCACAATTCATACACTGGGTAACTCAAAGTGCTTTACAGGAATAAAAGACAATTTACAAGATTTTTATTAAGAAACATAAGAAAAAATTAAAAGCATTTTAAAAGAAGAGTGCAGATAAAAGAAAAAAAAACACTTTAGGTTGTAGTGTAGGCGGAGCTAAAGAGGAAGGTTTTTAACCTCCCCTTGAACATTGTTAAAGTTGAGGCTGTTCCAGGATTTTGCTGCATGAAACTTAAACGCTGCTTCACCCTGTTTAGTTCTAACTCTGGACACGAGCAGAAGGCCTGTCCCAGATGTTCTCAGAGTCCGAGGAGGTTCATAAGTAACTAGCATGTCAGAAATATATTCTGGTGCTAAACCTTTAAGAGACTTGTAAACCAGCAGTGCTGTTTTAAAGTCTATTCTCTGAGCAACAGGAAGCCAGTGCAGAGATTTTAAAACTGGCGTGATGTGATTGTACTTCCTGGTCTTGGTAAGAACCCGAGCAGCCGCGTTCTGAATAAGCTGCAGCTGTCTTAACCCTCGTTTTGAGAGACCAGTGAGCAGGCCGTTACAGTAATCTAACCTGCTGGAGATAAAAGCATGGATAAGTTTCTCTAAGTCTGGTTGAGACATCATCCCTTTGACTCTGGAAATGTTTTTACAGTGATAAAATGCAGATGATGTAATTGACTTAATGTGACTGTGGAAATTCAAGTCTGAGTCCATGATGACCCCTAGATTTCTAACCTGGTTTTTAGATTTTAGAGAAAGAGACTCGAGGTGACTGCTGACACTTTCTCTTTGTTTCTGTTTCAAAGATAATTAGTTCAGTCTTGTTTCTGTTCAGTTGGAGAAAATTATTTTGCATCCACACATCAATCTGTTTGATGCAGTGACACAGTGAATGGATTGGTCCATTTTCACCTGCTGTGAGTGAAATGTAAATCTGAGTGTCATCTGCATAATTATGGTAGGATACGCCACAGCTGCGTATTAACTGGCCTAAAGGAAGCATGTAGAGATTGAATAATAGAGGTCCCAAGATAGACCCCTGTGGAACCCCACATGTCAGGGCCATTTGGTCTGACACACAGTTACCAACTGAAACAAAGTACTTCCTGTCTTCAAGATAGGACTGAAACCATTTAAGGGCAGTTCCAGTGATACCTATCCATTCCTCTAATCTTTGTGTCAGGATTTCATGGTCCACTGTATCAAACGCAGCACTCAAGTCCAACAGAACTAAGACAGAGACTTTGCCTGCGTCAGTGTTCATACGGATGTCATTTGTGACTTTGATAAGTGCAGTCTCAGTGCTGTGATGGGGCCTGAATCCAGACTGAAAAGGATCAAAGCAGTTGTTAAGTAATAGAAAGTCATTAAGTTGTTGATATACAACTTTTTCGATGACTTTCCTAAAAATGGCAGGTTTGATATGGGCCGATAGTTGTTGAGCACTGTAGCATCAAGACTGCTCTTCTTTAGGAGAGGCTTAACGATAGCAGTTTTTAAGGCCCTTGGAAATGTTCCAGACTGTAAGGAATTATTGACTATATTAGTGAGTTGTGGTAACAAACTGCTTAGTACTGATTTTAGAAATCTAGTGGGTAAAACATCGAGGCAGCAGGTGGATGAACTCAGGCTGGAGACAGTTTTTTCAATTGTTCTGTCATTAATGGGAGTAAAATGTGTTAACCCAACCAAGTGTCTCCTAGGTGGCTGCAGTGTTGTTTGTATGCCCTTTGGACTGTATCGCATGTTTAATGCCTTGAACCTTGTCGTTGAAAAACAATGCAAACTCATTGCATTTAGTGGTGGAAACTAATTCTGGAGGAAATGGAGCTGGAGGGTTTGTTAATCTGTTCACTGTAGCAAACAGGACACGCAGGTTGTTACTATTGTTGTTAATGATCTCTGAGAAGAATATTTCTCTTTCTTTTGCAAAGTTTGATTGAAAACATGCAAATTTTCTTTGTATACCTCATAATGAATTAAGAGTTTCAATTTACGCCATTTTCTTTTGGCTTTTCGGCATTCCCTTTCTGTGCCCTGACAGAGTGAGCATTGCTCCATGAAGCCTTCTGCCTCGTCCTGATCACTTTAACCTTAACAGGAGCAATGCTGTCCATAACATTTAAAACACCTGAAGTATAACAATTCAACAAATCATCAACTTGACCTGATGAGGCATTTTCAAACCTGATTGCCTCCATAAACTGTGTCCTGGTGTTATCGTTAATGTATCTCTTTTTACAACAGTAGGTCCAACAGCAACTTTTGGAATTATGGACAGATGAAAAAAGACACATGAATGATCAGATAGAGCAACATCAATCACAGTGACATCTGAAATATGAACACCTTTAGTAATGACCAGGTCCAGAGTGTGACCTCTGTTATGGGTCGGCTCATTAACATGCTGACAAAGACCAAAAGGATCAAGAATAGTAGAAAGTTGTTTGGCATTTCTGTAACAAACATTATCCACATGCACATTAAAATCACCAGATATGACTATTTGTTCAAATTCTGTGCAAATAACCGAAAGCATTTCAGTAAACTCATTAATAAAATCATGACACTGTTGGGGTGGTTTGTAAAGAACTACATATAAAATGGATGGAGAAAACCTCAACTCCATTTTGAATGACACATACTCAAATGATGAAAACTCACCAAGTGATAGCTTCTGGATAAGAATATTATCTCTAAAAAAGGCACATACACCACCACCCTTTTTGTTTTCCCGTATTTTGGATAAAAATGTTAAATTCGATGGGGTGGATTCAATAAGGACCGCATTTCCAGTCCTGCTGTCTAACCATGTTTCTGTTAAAAACATAAAATCAAGCTTATTTGAAGTTATAAAATCATTAATTAAAAAAGATTTGTTTCCCAAAGACCTGACATTGAACACTGCAAGTTTTAAGTCCGTTTGAGCAGGACCTGACTTTATCTGTTTGCAGGGGATTTGAATCAGATTTGTCTGATTAGACAATCTAACTGTTATTCTCTTCTTTAATCTGCGACTTCTGACTGTAGCTATGGAGCTGGGGGCCTCAGGTTGATAAGTGGTTTATTATGACGAAAAGTCCTGGAACAGCAGAGGCCCTCAGTGTCCTAATCACTGATAGTAGCCTTGATGCTAGTCAAGGCTTTTGGATCTGGTCTGGGAGGAGCTGGTCTGGGAGGGGGTGGAGGGGGTCTGACAGGGGTGCATTGGACTCTAGGTAGTGGCCGAGGTGAAGCAGTGGTGCTCCTGGGTGGTATTGGGGGTGATGTGTTTAGTGACGATGATAGAACCCGTGACCTGGCCAAGTTAGGTGTAAGGGGTATCATCTTAATTCCAGATTTAACTAAAATTTCCAGGTGATCTTGAAATCCCATTGGTGAATCTGGAGATGGGACAGAGATGGTGAGGTCCGCAGAAGGTGTTGATGTTACTGGGGGGGTCCATTTCAGTGGTGGAGGTGTTGATGGTGGTAGAGTCAGAGGAGGATCCTTGGCTGTTGAGGCAGGAGTGCTTTTTTCATTCAGTGGCTGAGGACCCTTTCTATGTTCAAGAGGGCGCCCAGAACCATTTAGGTGTCTCAGGGAGTGCAGGAGATTATCCGTTAGCCTCCTGACCCCTCCCCTGTTTAGATGTGGGCCCTTTCCTTTGAACAGGCTGCTTCCACAGACACCAAACTTAGGCAAAATGAGCTAAACACATGTGTGTTCAATAGACAGCACTTTTTCTTGTCGTTTTTGCTCAAACTATTTTTTTAAAATATTTTTTCTGCAAAATGATCCTCAATTTGACCCAGTAAACGTGCGCAAAAAGTTAATTTTATTGGCCACAAAATTCAAGCCTGCCGAAAAATGTATGTATTTGAAAAAGACCGTTATCGCCGCTTGCGGCTTTAATTTATTTTTCTCTCTCTCTCTGTAGGATATGACATCAGCCACATAATGGGCAACAATAGAAAAGAGTGCCTTAATGTCTCTAGAGTAAATCTGTATAGAAAACAATTTTAAAAAGTATATATTTATTTATTTTCAAAAACGTGTAATATTTGTAAATAAAGAATGAGGAATTGTAAAAAATAAAATAATACAATTATAAAGGGTATTTATAATGAGATGTGTATATACAAAAAAAAAAACACATCTTTGACAGAAACAAGTGAAAATGTATAGGTAGTTGATAATTGACTAATTAATTGACTCTAAAGGGGCTTCTTTGAAACCTACATAATTACTAAATGAGTTTGGGTATTTATCCCTAATTTGCCAGACACATGGTATCACAATCCGATTCCCTGCACCCAGACGTCCATGCTGCCAGACGATGAACAGGCGATATGCAAAGTAACAATACTCTCTGTTATACTTTGTTATATTATAGTCTCCTGAAGCGCTAGGATATTATTCCATGTCTGCCGAGCTAACGCAGGAGGCCTTCATTCAGACAAAACAGTTCCATGTGGGTCTCCTGCTGAGACACCCTACTGGACGTCTGCAGCATTTGTTTTACAGATCTGTTGGCATGACCTGGCAGTTCAAACAGGAGGCTAACACCACGCTGGCAAACCCTGACTGGGTATGATAAGTGGTGCAAAAAGGAGGAATGCAGCGCATTGGGGCGCAGCACTTTGGGGGCGCCAAAGCGATGGTATAAAAAAATTTTTTATTTTATTTTTTTATGGTATTTCCTAAATGTAGCTTAGCTGCTGTTGTGCGTTTCTAAATCATACTATATAACATTTTAGAGGACTAACAAACTACAGTAGGCACTCATGGTGAAAGGCAACAGGTAGGATTTAAAGTGAGACCTCTGGAGGCTTGTAATATTCATGTTAACAGACTGGCTAGCTACAATAATTTGGAAAACAACTAATCTAAACTGGATAGTTCATAGAAACAGTCCTAGAAACAAGCTAAATGAGCTGACAGACGTAGGTGCAAAGACTCGTCCAAATAACAGTAATAGTAGTAGTAGTAGGGGATTTTTGATTAATAAGTCCGTTTATGCTTTCTGAAAACTATTGTTTTACTATGGAGTAAAAGCGGAAAAGCCCGGATGTAACTGCCATTTTATTGCCCCGTTGTAATGACAATATCGGTGAATAGGGAACCAATGGGCGGATAACATCCATGTTTATATACAATCTATGGTCTGAACGCGAGAGCGAGCAGGACACTGACGGTCAGTATCTGTTTTTCTGAAACTTACGTAATGCCCCTTTAATGGTCTCCTTGACCTTTAGCCAGGGTGGTAGTCTGCCTGGTCCCAGACTCTGGTTTGGCTGTTGAACTGGTGAGAGTAATATTTTCTGCAGAGTACAGACTAAATATTTGACAATACTCAATATGTATGCAATTGTTGTTAATGCAACAATAAAAGATTTCTGTGGCTTAGTTCCTTTGCTCTTATTTGAGCCATTATACCTTTTGCATAGTTGTAATCTGAAATGAATTATAACACATATAAAGCCTTGGTTACCTTTTTGCTATCTACTTATCAGATTTAATTCTTTCAGCACTCTCCCTTGTCACAATTGGTCACAAACTGTCTAGCTAAGCTTACTGTTGTGTATTTTTTGTATAAATTAATTGAAAGAATGCTGGAAACAATGTGTTTTACTTTCCAATACAAAAGAAAGAATGTTTTGAATTTTTTTTGATTAATACGTCTGTTTATGCTATCTGAAAAGTATAGTTTTACTATGCAGTAACAGTAGAAAAGCCCGAATGTAACGCCATTTTATCGCCCTGTGGTAAGGCCAATATCGGTGAATGCTTGGAGCAATGGGCATACGACATCCATGTTTATTTACAATCTATGGTTAAAAAAAAACAAAAACTGCGGCCTGGTCTCACGAAATTACCGTTGCCGGCGAATAGGTTAAGTCAGAGCAAGTCGCCGGCAACTCAGCCACCAAACTAACCGGCATGCACTGCGCACCAACTGTCAGCTGACTGCACACAGGAAGTGGACCGCTGACTTAATATGGCGGACTCAAGCTGTAAGCCCTGTCAATCTGTCGGTTATTTTTCTCTTTAGTGATCTTTGCCAGAGCTGAGAGTGGCCCGTCATGGCCCAGTGTGTGCAGTCCGTGCAGGAGTTTGTCCAGGATTCGTTTGTGCCGATGGTCGCGGTCCTGTGCAGCGAGGAAGCAGAGCGAGTGACGCGCAAAAACAAGCTGAGCTTCGCCGAGCTCCTGAGGCCTTTCTGCAGACTGACGTCCGAAGGTAGATGTTCACAGCACAAACCTTAAAACTGAGAACAGAAACATGATGAGCAAACAACTTGTGTTTGAGCACTTTTAATGAAAATTGTTCCTACACAGAACACTTTAAATATTATGATATAAATAACAATTTTTCACTGTGTATGTTCTCAAAAACACAGTAGGCTATGGGCAGTCATCAACAACTGTCACACTGTCATTCTGTTTGATTAAAGTCACATCAAGGCAGTATGTTACTCGTCATCTGGAGACAGAAATGAGATTGCTGTGTTGCTTTAGCATCAAACACCTAACCCAACAAGTCTTTTTCATGATATTCCTTGTACCATCCCCACCTAATTGACCCTAAAGTACCCAAACCTTTTTGGTACAACAGAGACTAAATAAATGCTCAGTGATCCATACAAGCTCACAAACCCACTGCTCCAACCAGCACTATTTTAAAGGAATTCTGCCTGTCCTTCTCACGGCTGCTCAGATGTGTTTTTAGTGTTTGTGGAGGTTGGGTGCTTAGCCCTGTCCTAGTGTGTGTGCCACACAAGAGCCATTGTAGAGTTTCGGAGGCACTGAGCAGGGGCGCAACTACCCAGTGCTAGAGGGGTATGCAGCATAAATTTTGGCGCACTCAAAAAAAAAAAAAAAAAGTTACCAAATGTTTGCTACTGCAACATCTAGAGCGGTCTTTACTTGCCTGTATCATGAGCCATGTGTATATTGAATACCTATGTGGCTGGATAGCTCAGTAGGTAAGGACCAGGATTCAGGGTACCCAGGTTCGAAACTCCCTTGGGACACTATGTATATTAGTTGTTTTCTACGTTTTTGTAATTTATTGATCATGGCATGCTGTCTTATATTTTCCAGTTTTCAGCTCAGTAACCTCAGTTTTGCATATAAAGCTAGCCTTAATTTAAACCCCATTTGGCTGCTGCATTCCCAGTGTTAGCAAACGCTAACGCTAAGTCTGTTAACATGAATATTGAAAGCCTCCAAGCACAGACGTCTCACTTTAAGTCCTACCTGTTGCTTTTCACTATCCACTTGTTTATCAGCTGTCCCATAGATTGACACCATCTCCTGCCATCTCCTTTTCCCTCTTTCTTTATTTTTTTTGTTTTATCCATCTTTTAAAGACAACTGTGTCAAACTGTGACAACTAACACATAACGTTACCTGATCGCTCAGCGCGCTCATGGCTCCCCCGCCAGCCACGCCCACTTGCGATATTCCATTAATTCTATTTATGGAATCTACTGAGGGCGTCTATTGAAGCCTGTTAGTCCTATAAAATGTTATAGTATTGAGGAAATACTGAAATGATTTAGAAACTTACAACAGCAGCTAAGCTACATTTAGTAAATTTTTTTTTTTTTATACAATCGCTTTATCACCCCCCCATGCGCCGCATATGCCGCATACCCCCTTTTTGCGCCACTGGCACTGAGCATTTCATAATGTTACCAGGCGGCACCAAGCCTCTCCCTTTAAAAGGGCCTTGAGTAAGGGCGCCACCATACAGCGATATACCTCTGTCCACCAGAGGGCAGGCTCCAAAAGCAGAAACCCCATGACAATTTTACAAGTGTAAAAAAAAACTGTTTACAGCCTGGTACAAAAGACGGCTCTGGTCTGTAGAGCAAAGTTATTCTTATGTGACAACTCTGGGGGGAGTAAATTTGCCCTTAGCTTAACTTTAGAATTATGCATAAGTAAGGGAAACTTTGATTGGCATGTGGGTGCCATTATAAGCCCGGGCGGCTGCTGGGGCTGAGGATGCTAACGTCTGCTAGCACTGAGTGCTAGTTGTTAGATGTGTCTTTTTTTTGCTGCACAGAGACGTTTTGCACAAACACCTCCGGGATATTTGCTGTAGTATTATGTGCCCGTCATTTACAGACCGGCCAAAAAGCATGGCTCTACTTTTTTTGGAGAGTATAATTCAAGTTGTGTATTTTTGCCTCTTAACAGCTTAACTTAAGAGCTATGCTAATGAACCTTTAGTCTAAACTAAAGCAGTTAATACCTGTGACAGAAAAGTATATATTTTGGATTTTAATGAATCTTTCTAGATTCATATTAAATCTGGGGAAGTACACTCTCGTATAAAGATTTGTTGGCATAATTTTAACTGTTCATGAAGACAGTAAAATGTAAAAATCTTTTTCTAAAATGCAAGTAGTAGTAGCCAGGACATTACTGTAAATGGACTGGTGAAACTTCTATAATACTGACTTGAAATATGTTTGTAGTTTATTTGTTCTGAACATCACACTATTTTGTGATTAGACAAAATTGAGAGAGAGGTTTATAATGCTCTCACATGCAGATTTAAATCTTATTATTGATATCTTAAAGGTAAAAAAGTAGAATGAGGTGTGCCTGTGTTGGGATTGAACAGACATACTTGTAGAGATGCTGCAAAATTGAAGTGGTCTCTTAATTTTTTCCAGAGCTGTATTTCTGCTTTTGGAGCCTGCCCTCTGGTGGATGGCGGTATATCGCTGTACGGTGGTGCCCTTACTCGCAGACCTTTTTTAAGTGGTTCCATGAGAGAGGCTTGGTTAAATCATTCCTAAATTTATGAGGCAGTTAGAGGAGTCAGGAAACTCCATCAAGAGTCTTCATATTAACTACATATAGTAGACTACACAGTATTGTAACTTTATAATGTTTTTTTTTTTTGGTTGCAATGGACCAAGTTTTTGCCTGAAATAAAGGTTGAATATTGTTCTAACCATGTGAGCTACGCAGTCATGTAGATGAAAAGTCAACAGTAAGTTTAATGTAGTTACAACACAATTTGGGGGAACAAATATAAATATGTTTAAACGTAAATACTTATTGGACACAATGTATTCAATTGTTGATTTGGATCTTTTCTCAACGTATAATCATAAATTTAATACAGTCAGCCTCCAAAATATGCCGGGCCAAAAAAATAAATTCAAAATGACACAAATGAAAAAACAGTGTCTGCTTTAACTAAAACCACCCAAACATTTATAGGTTTTCATATTTTTAATGAGGGTAACATGCAAACAATGACAGAAGGGGGAGGAATAAGTAACTGAACCATCACATTTAATATCTGGTTGCCCCCCCCTTTGGCAGCAATAACGTCAACCAGACGTTTCCTGTAGTTTCAGATCAGCCTGGCACATCGATCAGGATCAATCCTGGACCATTCCTCTTTACAAAACTGCTGCAGTTCAGTCATATTCCTGGAATGTCTGGCATGAATCGCTGTTTTGAGGTCATGCCACAGCATCTCAATGGGGTTCAAGTCAGGACTTTGACTTGGCCACTCCAGAACGTGTATTTTGTTCTTCTGATACCATTCTGAAGTTGATTTACTTCTGTGTTTTTTAGTCAATATGTCTTTGTTTGTTGTTTGAATTAGTTTGTTAGCTCCATTCACAAACACCAGCAACTAACGTTTGCTGTACATTAAAAGCTAACGCTAGCAGTGTTTGGTTTTATATACCGAATGACTTTTTCATCGTCCAACTGCACTAAATGAACCACGCTCCTGTTTCTAGGTGAGTAAATTCTGCATGTGTTAAAATACTGTTCAGAATATATACAGTAAAACTATTGTTAGCTATTGCAGTTGTTAGCTAATCCGAAGGCTGCTATAAAGGTTCCCTCCGCTTTAACAACAGTTTAATATGATACACTGGACCAAACCTGATGATGCTGGAGATACGATCATATCTAACCTTCAGTTGTGTTGCTAACAGTATAATGTTCTTATGTTTGGTGTTTGTGCTGGTCATAAGCTGTATTTGTAGTTTTAACATGTTTAGACCTGTAGCAAATCTTAACGGTTTTCCAGTAAGTAAAATAGGAATAATTGTATCTGACTGAATAATTACTATTTGCGCACTCAGTAAATGCCATAATAAAATTAAAATATTAAATGTAAAAATTAGAAGTGGGCTACCTTATGTACTCAGTTATGCAAATCTGGTTAGGTTCACAGATAAAGATAGTATACATTTGACACATGCCTATTTTATAAAAATATATTGTCCCTTTTTTAAATAAATTGTACTCCCTCCACAGATTTCCTAAAGGTGATACTGTCAGGCTGAGGCTGATCAGAAGAAAGGCTCTTGGTTGTGCTGTGAGCACTTTGAAGAGGATATTCAGACAAAGGTGGGTGTTACATTACATTAAACATTACACCTGCAATGCCCACTAACCTCTGAGACATTTTACTCTAGAAAACACTTTCCTTACTCTGCAGTCATACATCCCTTAAACATTACTGTAGCTAAAGTGCATGTGTTAGTTTTATATTTGTACATTTGTCATCTGTAAATCATGACAACAGTAGACAGGTAAATGTTTATGTCAGGTTTTCAACATGACAGACATTACCTCTAACCCAGTACAGTTCACATTCACTAAAGTATTATATTTAGGCAAATGTAAGTTCAAATCAAAGTCCACTATTTTCTAAAAACAGTCCTTACACACACAGTAACATACAGTGAGCTGGTGAATAAAAGACCAAGATTAATGTTATCATATGTTCTGTGATTAACAGTAAATCTCATGAACAGAGGAGACTGGTCCCAACAGCAAGACTTGTTTTAAACATAAGTTTTTACTTTGTTCTCTGTCTTTGCAGAGTCCCTCTACAGTTACCTGTCTGCTTCTGTCGGCCCTCCCCCTCCAGTCCAGTCCAGTCCAGTCCAGTCCAGTCCAGTCTAGTCTAGTCTAGTCCAGTCCAGTCCAGTCAGTCCAGTCCAGTTATCGGTCTGCTGCTCTGTCGGTCCTCTCTGCTCCTGCACAGCTGACATAGCCCAGCCTCGTCTTCCTCAGCTTCATCTGACTTCACATCCTGGTCCATCTACAACTTCAGCTTCTTTTAAATAAACTTAAACTCAATCAAATCTCTATTCATTTGTGTATATATAAACTGTATTTTAGGCTCTTAAATCTGACATCATTTATACACTTCGTATTTAGTTGATAGCTTGTAAAAGTGTTTGTTTATTTTTAAAGAAACTTTTAAATAACATGAAAGTAGATGAAAGCAAACAGACAAAACTTTTTATCATTATCACTTTAGTGTTATTTCAGCATGCCTTAAGCAATAGAAGTTATTTTTAAACTTTTTAAATTGTAATGATAAAGTAATGCTGCAAAGATGGAAGGGTTTCTTGAACTTTCAGGTTGCTCCTGAGGTCTTGCGCACTTGCTTCTTTGACTACAATTTCTAAATAACCACTTTCTTAAAAAAGGTAGGCAATGTGTCTATTTTATGTACCCATTAAAATAAGAAAACTATTATTAACCACAGATGCTAATATAAATTTTATACAGAAAATATAATTCTATATGATCAACTTAATATAGCTATACTATGTACAGTTTATAAATCCAAGGATAACTATTAATAATATAGCAGATTGGTACTATTGCTAGCTGTAGTTGTATTTTTAAACTATTGACAAAGATGACAAACATAGTGCTAAGTAGGAGAATATAAAAAGAAAAAACGTAGATATTGGTGTAATTTATTGTGAAATTTACCTGAATTAGAGCAGCTAACAGGGACAGTGAAGGAGCAGTGATGCTAAGTTTAGCTCAGGTCTCTGTCGGAGCTTTGCCGCTGTCTGCAGGAGCGAGCACGTGATCAACGACCAAGCGAGCTTCTGATTGGCTCACTGGTTACCATGCAAACGGGCACTCAACTCAGTCCATATGCCCAAATTGGGACTTCTGGCTCCATAAAATCAATATGGCAACCTCCATAACGGCTAAAATGACGCTTGAAAGAGCGTCAATCTCGAGGTTCTATGGGTGACGTCACACTCCTTATGTCCAACCCCTTCTACAGTCACTGGTTTGAAGTGAGTCTGAGTCAACCATTCTGCTCTTCAATATCTGCATAAGCCACAGTTCTAGAGTCATAGCATCTTATACCTGACTTATTATTCACTGTTGATGCTTGCTTTGTGCACATTTGTTAACATTTGTGAGAAAAAAAACTTGAAGGTGCATTACCAAAGTTTCAATGGTTCAAATAAAAACTTTTCTAACCCATACAAGCATCAATAACAGCCTGATGTGCAGAATGATCTACATTTGCCACCGTTGCCTCTGTAAGCCTGTAAAATCAATAAATGAGAAGGCTTAGGGATTAAAACCCCCGTGCTGTTACAGCAGACGTGACATGCTCGTTTACATGGTTCTCACTTCCTGATTTGCTGCCAAAAGTAAACTAAGCAATGCTAGCGGCAAAGTTGAAAATGAATCCTACCAACACAAGGAGAGACAGGCTTGAACCCGGCAGATTCTTCTTCTGCCGTGTTAGTTTGTGCCGCAGATGCAGTTCAGAGAATCGGATCTGTTGGATTTCAACCTCTAATTTGGGGGTTACCCTTCAACAAGTGGCTAGGACAAAGCGCACAGAAACAAAATAGACTGTATATTAACAGAAACGCAGTAATTCAATGTGAAATCCGACATTGAGCACCCTCGTATAGCAAAACATTTACATTTAGTCATTTAGCAGACGCTTTTATCCAAAGTGATATACTTACTTTTATTTATTTATAGAGAACACATTAAAATCAACTAAATTCGTCTTATTTCAAACCAGCCTTTTGTAAAGCTTCCATTCACCAGTGTTACATTTACACTTTCATTTAAAGCGACTTACATTAAGCTTCCATTCATCAGTGTTACAGCTGGAACACCACTGGAGGCAAGGAGAGTTAAGTGTCTTGCCCAAGGACACAACGACAGTATGAACTGTGGAGTCAGCCCTAGAGTGCATGATGAGAAATTATGTCCCATGTGAGCAGTAACAGCTGATTGGACCTGAGCGCTGACGTTTCACTGCCCCCCTTTCCTCCACACCCACACTTTTATTTATTTTAATCTATTATAGACAAATTATAAAAGTGAAAACTCTTTAGGCTTCTATCAAATATCGAGAACACATTATTAAAATCAACTGGATTCGTCTCATTTCAAATCAGTCTTTATAGCTGACTCAACAAGTAAAATAGTGTCATAAATAGATTTAGACACTCGCCACACGCAAGATGTGTATTTTGGACGAGAGGCTGTGTGATCGGAGCCAACTGAAACACAGCTGTTTTTCCCCGCCCACTGCTGCAGCCGCCTGCTCTCTTCTACAATCCACTTTGCCACTGTGCCGCCACTGAGGCTACTTTCATCCTCTGTCATGATAGAACAACCTCACTAAAGCCTCACTCTGACATTAGTGACTGACACAGACTGCTGTGACTTCATACTATTATTGTAACTCTACTACTATACTATACTATACTATACTATACTACTTACTATACTAATTATTGTAACAGTCTGTAGCTACTGCTTTGTCCAGGTTTTTGTATTTGTTCACACTTCTGTTTCACGTTGTGGTGTAATAAGCCACGTTCTTTCCCTTCATTAGTGTGCATTACTTACACATGTCCAAAGACATGCCTGTAGTTGCAATTCTAAAGTGTCCCTAGTGAATGAATGAGAGTGAATGGTTGTCTGTCACTGTCTGTCTCTAAATGTTAGCCCTGTGACTAACTGGGTGTCCAGGATGTACCCCGCCTCAGGCCCAAAGCTGCTGGGATAGGCTCCAGTCACCCACGACCCCTAACAAGACTAAGCGGTAGAACATGAATGAATGTGCTCAATGTGGTGTTTTATTGCAGCAGCCCTAACGGTGAATAATAAATTGTTGCCCCCCCCCTAATATAATGGTAGGGAAAACACTGCCAAAACAAATTTCTCTTACTGTGTAAACCTTTTCACTTTACCTGGCAATAAAAAACCTTCTGAAAAGGAGAGAAGAAAGTTTATTTTTTATTAATCCCTTTATCTCCTTGTTGGCATCTACACCAGGGGGTGTCCAGCATGTTGTGTGTCAAACTTAGAGGAATGCTTAGAGGAATCCTCTCATGTCTAATGCTTTTGTTCCACAGGTCATGTCCGTGATCCTAACAACCAGGTGCAGCTGGTGAAAAACATGCGCATTTGTGTCAACAACATGGTCACAAGCCCAAAGCCAGCCCTTTTTTCACTAAGTCCAGCTCAGCGCCAACTGTTGGACCAGATTGTGTTGTTCTGCCAACCACAGGAAGGCGCTGTCAACAAGATCACAGCCGGAGACTATGAGTTGAACTGCAGCAGTAAGTTTTTGTATTTCATGTTTGTTCATTCTATACTCTTGTGCAGTGGCAAGAAAAAGTATATGAACCTTTTGGAATTTCATGGTTTTCTGAATAAATTTGTCTTAAAATGTAATCTGATCTTTGTCTAAGTCAAGGGTATTGACAAACATAATGTGTCTAAAAATAATTACACAAAAAATTCTTTGAGAACTACCCAAAAACCTCATAGTGCTTGTGGAAAAATTATGTGAACCCTTGAGGTAATGACCTCAAAAAAGCTAATTGGAGTCAAGTTTTAGCACACCTGGAGTCTCATTAAGATAATACGTTTGGAGGTGTGGACTACAGCTACTTTGACTGATTAAAAACCCTCAAACTTTGGAGTTTGCGGTGCACAAGAAGAACATGCGTATGTGAGCCATGCCCCTCCAAAAAGAGCTTTCAGAGGAGCTACACTCAAGAGTTGTTGCTTTAAATAAAGTTGGAAAGGGTTACAAAATTATTGCAAAGACTTTTGAAATTTACCAGTCTACAGTTAGGCAAACAATCAAATGGAGATGCTTTGGGACTGTTGCTACTCTACCAAGAAGTGGGTGCCCAGTCAAAATGGCACCACGACAGGTAACCAAAGAAAACCACTGCTTTCTAAAAAGAACATTGCTGCATGCGTGACATTTGTAAAAGTGCACATTGACAGACTTCCGGTATGAGACGGAACAAGTTGAACGTGTGAAACGAGAGCTCCGTAAAGTCAGTCGATTAAAACCCCTTAAATTCAGCAAATATTATCTAAGTTTTGGTAAAAGACTCGGAATATGAGCGGGGGTGCTAAAACAAGAAACCAAAAGATGACTGGAAAAGCAGAACAAGAAGGACGCAAAGGAGATGGAGCGAATACACTTGATACCATACCATACCAACTTTATTTGTTAAGCACTTTACAACAACCACAGTTGACCAAAGTGCTGTACAGAGTAATAAAATAACATAAAAATAGATACATATATATGTACCATTTATAACCACAGAGAAAGAAAGACAAGACAAAAGTAACAAATTGAATCAGGTAAATAAAGTAAATAAATAAGGTCGACATCTTACTGGGTATCAAAAGCCAAAGAAAAAAGATGGGTTTTAAGAGTGGTTTTAAAATAAGCTAAAGAAGAAGCAGAGGCCTGCTTAACGTGCAAAGGCAGATCATTCCACAGTTTAGGGGCAGACACAGCAAAGGCACGGTCCCCTCTGAGCTTACGCTTAGTATTTGGCACAGTCAGGAGCAGCTGATCATCTGATCTGAGAGAGCGGACGGGTTTATAAGAGTGTAGAAGCTCAGAGAGGTATGGCGGAGCAAGACCATTAAGGGATTTAAAAACAAATAACAGAATTTTAAAATGGATCCTAAATTTAATAGGCAGCCAGTGTAATGAAGGTAAAATAGGGGAAATGTGCTCATGTTTACGTGAGCCCGTTAAAAGACGTGCTGCTGCATTTTGTATCATCTGGAGACGGGTGATAGAGGACCCACTGACCCCCACATATAGTGAATTACAGTAATCCAGCCGTATAGTTACAATACAAAGGCGTGGATTACAGTTTCAAAGTGTTGTCTTGACAGAATTGGCTTTATTTTGGCCAGCTGCCTTAAATGAAAAAAGCTTGATTTGACAACAGCTTTGATCTGACTGTCAAATTTAAGCTCAGGGTCCACTTTAACTCCTAAGTTTGTGATAATAGGTTTAATATAGGGTACTAAGGAGTCCAAATCTACAGGTGGGGTCCCAGTGGTGCCCCTTGATGCTAACAATGCTAGCATAAACACACACAGCAGTGACTCGACTTCACAACCAAGTTTGAAAGATATAAGCGACCAAATAAGCAACCTTCGAACTCAGCTAACTACCGATCTAACAGCGTTTAAAGAAGTGAAGAGAAGTGAAAGAGGAACTGTCAGAATTCAGACAACAGATAAACCAACAGTTAGCTTCTACGACGTTTACCCTACAAGAGCATAATAATAAACTCGAAGAGGCGGCGGCGTGTATTGAAGAATTGGAAAGTTGGTCGGCAGCGGCAAATGAAGCGCTCCAAGAGACACCAAAAGAGCAAAGAGCACTGCTTAGAAAAGTCGACGTTTTGGAATCAAGGGGGAGACGAAACAACCTCAGAATATACGGAGTACGCGAGGAAATAGAAGGTTCCTCTATGATTCAGTTTGTGGAGAAGCTGTTGATGAGCGAAAAACTTATTGAAGAAGGGACTGATGCCCGAATACAACGCACACCGCTCACTCGGCCCGAGAATAATGTCATTAAATGTTAATGGATTAGGTAATCCAGTCAAGCGGGCAAGGGTGATGAATAAGATAAGGAAAGATGATATGCACATCATCTTACTACAGGAAACACATTTAGGAGCTTTGGAACATGAAAAACTTACTAAATTTGGTTACAACATATTTTATAGCTCATAGTCACAAAGTCATAGGAGGGGAGTTGCAATACTTGTAACCAAAAAAATAAAGTGTGACATTTTCAAAGAAGTAAAGGATAAGGAGGGTCATATATTTTAGCAAAGGGTAAAATCAATAATAATCTTATGACATTAGTTAACATCTACGCACCACCTGACAGCGAAACAACATTCTATAAAGAATTTTTTGATACACTCACAGTAGAAGCGGAAGGGATCTGTGTATGTGGAGGGGATTGGAACTCAGTCTTAAATTTGAAATTAGATACCACAAGTAAAAACAGAAGTAAAAAAAATCTCACAAAATTACTTAATATTATGTTGGAAGAAACCGGTATGGTGGATGTGTGGAGGAAGCTCCACCCAACTGTGAGGGACTATACGCATTATTCAGGACCTCACTTGGTTCATTCAAGAATAGACTATTTTATAATGAGACAGGAGGACTTCTACCGGGTAACTGAATGTAAGATCGGAGTCACTGATGTTTCAGACCACAGCGCAATTTATTTAACACTTAACATGGAGAATAACCCTAAAAATAATATATGGCGATTAAATGTGGGCCTTCTTAACAACCAATCAGTAATTGGATCTGTCAAACAGGACATTAAAACATTTATAGAAGAGAATGACAATGGGAAGGTGGATCCATCAATATTATGGGACTCGCTAAAAGCTGTCTTACGAGGAAAACTAATAGCCAAGGCAACAAACATTAAGAAAACTAGAACTGAAACGTATAAAAGATTAATTAAAGACTTAAAGGATAAAGAAGAAAAATTCATTTTGAAAAAAGATCAAGACACTCAAAAAGAAATAAAAAAATTGAAAATGCAGCTTGAAAACTATTTAGATGAGGAAGTAGAGAAAAAAGTAAGATATACAAAACAAACATATTATGAACTAGGCCCAAAATATACAAAGTTGCTTGCTAGAAAATTACGCAAACAACAAATTTATATTCACCAGAAGGCACTCCTAACAAGAGTTGATCAGAGCATTTCTAGACAAATTAGACCTTCCTAGTATAGGAGAAATACAAAATAAGAGAATATTAGCAAAATTACATCCAAAGAACTAGATAAAGCAATAAGTAGGCTAAAGACAAATAAAGCCCCAGATAGTGACGGTTTCCCCGGTGAGTGGTATAAGACATTTAAAGAAGAATTGAAGCCGCTTCTTCTTGAAGCTTTAAACTATATCCATAAAGAAGGCAAGATCCCTCCCTCAAGGAAGGAAGCAATTATAACACTGATTCCCAAAGAAAATAAAGATAGCGATAAGTGTGCCAATTATAGGCCAATATTGTATATATTTAATAATTTTGAATGTTGACTATAAGCTTTACACTTCCATTATCTCTAAACGATTTGAAACCTTTATTTCTGATATAATTGATGAGGATCAGACTGGCTCGATAATTGGTAGACAAACGCAAGATTATATCAGAAGTCTTCAAGTGATTCACAATATTTCCAACAATAAGCTTAAAGTTGCTACCAACTGTTTACATTCCACTGTTTGCACTACCTTAAATCTACTGCTTACCTTAAGCTAACATACAATTGTTTACACCTACCTGTAAAATTCTGTTCATAGTTAGAGACATCTGTATATCGTGTGTGTGTGTGTGTGTGTGTGTGTGTGTGTGTGTGTGTGTGTGTGTGTGTGTGTGTGCTTGTGTGTGAGTATGTGTGTTGTGTGAGTGTATGTATCGTGTGCATGTGAGTGAGTGTGTGTATGTGAGTGTGTGTGTGTGTGTGAGTATGTATGTGTATGTGTGTGTGTGTGTGCTTGTGTATGTGTGAGTATGCAGCGTATGTGTATCAGAGTGAGTGTGTGTGTGTGTATGTGTGTGTGAGTGTCTGTGTGTATAGCTCTCCGGTTTAATTCCCCTGTGAGTATGTGTGTATGGTGGTGTGTGTATGTGAGTGTATGTATGTGTGTGTGTGTGTGTGTGTGTATGTGTGTGTATAGCTCTCAGGTCTAATTCCCTGGGTGTATGTGAGTGTGTGTATGTGTGTGTGTGTGTGTATAGCTCTCCCAGTCTAATTCTGGGTGTATGTGTGTATGTCAGTGTGTGTATGTGTGTATGGTTGTGTGTGTATGTGAGTATGGGAATGTCTGTGTGTACAGCTCTCCCGGTTTAATTCTGCGTGTATAAAGTGTGTATGGTTGTGAGTGTATGTGTGTATGGTTGTGTGTGTATGTGTGTGTGTATGTGAGTGAGTGTGTGTGTATGTGTAAAGGACAGTGTGTATTACATTACATTTAGAGTACATATTCACCTGTAAATGCTGTTTATAGAAAAGAGACACCTGTAATTATATTTATGGCACACACTCACCTTTTATAGTAATAACCATCTGTATATTTATATTCATTGTACATATTACCTGTAAATCCTGTACATCTCCATATCCTGCACGTACGCAACCATTGTATATATCATGCACTTTACTGCTATTGCACTTCTGGTTAGACCTAAACTGCATTTCGTTGCCTTGTACCTGTACTTGTGTAATGACAATAAAGTTGAATCTAATCTAATCTAATCTAATCTAAAGCGTCCTTGATCAGTCTTGATGCAGAAAAGGCCTTCGATCGAGTAAACTGGGATTTCTTATACCTAACGTTAGAGAAATTTGGCCTTACTAATGAGTCTAAAGTTTGGGAACCCCTGTATTAGAGCAATCTATGATAAGCCAACTGCAAGAATTAAAGTGAATGGATCTTTGACAGACCGGCTTGAACTCCGTAGAGGCTGTAGGCAGGGCTGCGGATTAAGTCCCATCCTTTTTGCTTTATACATCGAGCCACTGGCTCAAGCGATTCGGGAGAAAGATGATTTAAAGGGGATTATTATTTGCGGATGATATATTGCTTTTTCTGGAAGATATTAACATCACTTCCCATACTAATGGACTTTCTGGGAAAGTTTAATGACTATGCGGGATATAAGTTGAATATTTCCAAAACCCAAATATTATTGTTTAACCACTCACCCTCAAATGAAACTGCACGCACATACGATATAAAATGGAGCACCAACAAAATTAAATACCTCGGAGCATTTCTGTCTAAAGATCCTTCACTACTATATAATTTTAACTACAACACAATAAACGAAAGCATTAAATCAGACATCCAGAGATGGTCTACTTACCCGTTCGACTTAAGTGATAGAATAAATGTGATAAAAATTAACATCCTCCCTAGGCTACTTTACTTGTTTCAATCCCTCCCGGTAAACATACAGTCAAAACAATTTACAGAATGGGATAAGCTGCTATCGAAGTTTATATGAGATGGGAAGAGGCCCAGAGTTAGATATTCAACACTACAGCTGCAGAAAGATAAGGGGGGCATGGCCCTCCCTAATTTAAAAATGTATTTTTACGCAGCACAATTGCGTTACTTGTGTTGCTGGTGTGACCCTAGTTATTTTGCCAAATGGAAAGAGATTGAGACATGCATCCCTGGATATAATGTTCAGACACTTATGGGAGAGGACCATATTCCACACAAATTAATAGAAGTTCTTGGCCCAATTGCACAATTCACAATAGAAATTTGGTATAATATAGCAAGACAATTAAAATTGAATAAAGAAAGAAAAATACTAAGATGGGTAGCTCATGACAAAGACTTCAAGCCAGGAATGCACGACTCAAATTTCAAATATTGGATCAATAAAGGGGTTACAGCCTTTTGTAATTTAATCAATAATGGGGAAATAAGACGTTTTCAATATCTGAAAGACAAATTTAATCTAGATAATCAAGACTTCTTCCGATACCTGCAACTAAGAGAATACTATAATAAAGAAATTAAGGACAGAAGTGAACCTAATGCGGTTTTAGAGACTTTGTGTGGTGCATATCAACAGAAAATGCGCAAAATCGTTTCAAAGCTGTACACTAGCTTAATGTCCTGTCAGAAAAACACAACTCTATATGTCAAAGAAAAGTGGGAAAAAGAAGCAGTTGTCACGATCTCAAATGAAGAATGGTATAAAATCTGTGAGATGTCACAGACATCTACAAATTCACAAAAATGGAGAGAATTCAATTGATTTTTTTTTTTTATCACACCATCTATTAAAGGTGAACAACTGTCCACCCAACAAATGTGTTGGAGGAAATGTGGCGCGGTTGGGTGCTAACCACACGCATGTTTTCTGGGACTGCATCGAGATCAGACCTTTCTGGACTTCTGACCATCTTACTTTTTGTAAAGTACTGAAGTATTCTGTACCTTTAACTTTTACAACAATGTATCTGGGTCTTTTGTCCAATGTAAAGAAGGAGGATCAATATTTGGTTAAGATATTACTATCGGCAGGAAGGAAATTGATAACAAGAAGATGGCTCAAACCTGAGCCACCCAGCCATACTCAATGGATAGACATTGTGCAGGAAATATTCACCATGGAAAGAATGACTTTTATTCTAAGATTGGAAGAAACAGAATTTAAAGAAAAATGGGACAAATGGTTAGCTTATAAAATAGCATTAGAAACTGCAATCTGAATGTATCTATTTATTTTATTTTATTTCCTATCACGACATCCGGTTGCTGTCTTATGTTTAACTGTTCATTTTATTTTATTTTTGCATTCTGTAAACATACTCAAAACTGAGATCATTATGTTATATGTTTTATCTGCTTAAAACAAAAAAAAAAAAAAAAAAAAAAAGTGCACATTGACACTCCACAGCGGGATTGAAAAAATGTTTTGTGGACTGAATAAACCAAGACTAAACTATTTGGAAAAAACACACAACATGCATCTGGCATAGAAAGGGCACGGCATGTCCTCATGAAAACATCATCCCAAATGTAAAGCATGATTTGGGACTGCTATGCTCCATCTGGGCCTGGCCAGCTTGCAGTCATTGAGGGGATGATGAATTCCCAATTATATCATAAAATTCTTCAGGATAATGTAAGGATGTCTGTATGTCAGCTGAAACTATGTAGAAGTTGGGTGATCCAACAGGACAACGACCCAAAACACCGGAGCAAGTCAACAGAATGGCTCCAGAAAAAACAAAATCTGCCTTTTGGCAGAGCCCAAACCTCAGAGCCCAAACCTCAACCCAATAGAGATGCTATGGATTGACTTGAAGAGGACCAAACACATGAGACGTTCAAAGAATATGACAGCTAAAGCCATTCTGCAGGAAGAATGGACTAAAATTCCTTCAACGACGTGCAGGTCTGATCCACAGCCACAGGAAGCACATGGTTGAGGTTATTGCTGCCAAAGGGGTGTCAACTAGTAATAACTCTAAGGGTTCACTTACTTTCCACTGCCATTTTGAATGTTGAATAATTGTGTTCAATAAAGATATGAAAGACCAACATTTTTGTGTAATTATTTTTAGACACATTATGTTCGTCAATACCGTTGACTTAGATGATCAGATCACATTTTTAGACAAATGTTTTAAGAAAACAGAGAAATTCCTAAAGTTTTACATACTTGTGCCACTGTTCATTTCTTGTCCTCTTGTAGTCCTGTAAGCCCCGCTCAGGTTCTCATGTGCCTGAGCCAGGATTGAGCCTGGCCCAACCCCAGTCCTTATCAGTTCTGCTCAGCAGAAATATAATTATCTCATTCCCAACTTGATTGTGTGGCGAGATTGTTCATAATGTGTAAATTTAAACATTACATGAATATACTATATTTGTGTGAGAGATTTTGTCCTGCCAGATGTATGCTGTGTCCTTTTTTCCTGTTGCGTGAAAAGATTCTCGTCTTGTATTTTTAGCAACCACTCCCTGGTTTGAGGCCTACAGAGAGGCTTTTCTGCAGACCATGCCCTCCTCAGACCATGAGTTTCTGAATCACTACCTTGCCTGTATCCTTTTTGCATTGACCTCATTAGTATCAAGATACAATTTAGTTTGAACGAAACCATGTATCTTACTTCCAGAACTTAGCATTGTTGTCATGTTTTATACACTGCAGTGATAACAGGATGTAGTCTGATGGACACCTTAATCTGACACTACACCACACACAAGAACTATAGGCTTATAAAAGGGCTTTTGTTTTCACAAAGATGACAAGACTACAATACCCTTAGGACATGGACGCATGCAGTTATCTTTAAAAGCTGATGTGGACCTACCACCTGCGAGAGGATCCGTAAGGGGCTGGTACTTAGTGGATCGGGCAGAAGTTGAAGGCAGGGGCCTCGACAACCCGATCTCTAGACACGGAAACTGGCCTTAGGGATGGGAAACGTCACCTCGCTGGCGGGGAAGGAGCCTGAGCTTGTGCGGGAGGTTGAAAGGTACTGACTAGAGATAGTCAGGCTCACCTCCTCGCACAGCTTGGCTCTGGAACCATACTCCTCGAGATGCTGGACTTGCGGTGAGAGGGGGCGGGCTGGTGTGGGCATAGCTCCCCAACTGCCCATCATAATCCTCAGCCTCCCTGGAAAAGTCTATGCCAGGGTCCTGGAGAGGAGAATTTGGCCGCTAGACGAACCTTGGATTCAGAAGGAACAATGCTGTTTTCGTACTGGTCGTGGAACTCTGGACCCGCTCTATGCTCTCTCCAGGGTGTTGGAGGGTGCATGGATGTTCGTCTAACCAGTCCCCGTGTTCTTTTTTGGAGGAGAAGGCATTCAACCGTGTCGCTCGCGGCGCCTTGTGAGGGGTGCTCTGGGAGTATGGGGTCCGCGGCACGTACAACCTGAGCAGGAGCTTGGTTCACATTGCCAGCAGTAAGTCAGACCTGGTTCCGGTGCACTCCGGCAGGGCTGCCCTTTGTCACCGGTCCTGTTCATTATCTTTATGGACAGGATTTCTAGGCCCAACCTGGGGGCCGGAGAGAGTCCGGTTTGGGAACCACATGATCTCGTCTCTGCTTTTTGCAGATGTTGTCCTGTTGGCTCCATCAAGCCAGGACCTTCAGTGCGCACTGGGACGGTTTGCAGCCAAGTGTGAAGCGGCTGGGATGAGAATCAGCACCTCCAAGTTCGAGGCCATGGTTTTCAGCCGGAAAACCGGGTGGTTTGTCCCCTTAAGGTTGGTGGAGAGCTCCTGCCTCAAGTGGAGTTCAACTATCTTGGGATCTTATTGTGAGTGAGGGAAGCAGGAGATTGACAGACGGATTGGTGCAGCTTTTGCAGTGACAACAGACTATGTACCGGTCTGTCGTGGTAAAGAAGTAGCTGAGCTGCAAGGTGAAGTTCTCGATTTACTCGTTGATCTATGCTCCTACTCTCATCTGTGGTTATGAGCAAGATCCTGGGTACAGGCGGCCGAAATGAGTTTCCTCTGCAGGGTAGATGAGCGCTCCCTTAGAGATGGGGTGAGGAGCTTGGCCACTTAAGAGGAGTTCAGAGTAGAGCCGCTGCTCCTCCACATCGAGAGGAGCCAGCTGAGGTGACTTGGGCATCTGTTCCGGATGCCCCATGGACGCCCTTCCTGGGGATCTGTCTGGGAGTTCGGTGAGGCCATGGAAAAGGACTATCGGTCGGCCTCAAACAAATTCTGGCAAACCGTCCGGCGCCTCAGGAGGGGGAAACAGTGCCCTGCCAAAACTGTATACAGTGGAGGTGGAAATCTGCTGACTTCAACTGGGGATATTGTTGGACGGTGGAATGAATACTTCGAGGATCTCCTCAACCCCACCGACACGTCATCCACTGAGGAAGCAGAGGCCGAGGGCTCGGAGGTGGACTCGTCCATCACCCAGGCCGAAGTCACTGAGGTAGTTGGGAAGCTCCTCCGGTGTCAAGGCACCGGGGGTGGATGAGATACGCCCTGAGTACCTCAAGTCTCTGGATGTTGTAGGGCTGTCTTGGTTGACATGCCTCTACAACATCGCGTGGCGATCGGGGACAGTACCTCTGGACTGGCAGACCAGAGTGGTGGTCCCTCTTTTCAAGAAGGGGGACCGGAGGGTGTGTTCCAACTACAGAGGGATCACACTCCTCCGGGAAAGTCTATGCCAGGTTACTGGAGAGGAGAATGTGGCCGATAGTTGAACCTCGGATTCAGGAGGAACAATGCGGTTTTCGTCCCGGTCGTGGAACACTGGATCAGCTCTATACCCTCTCCAGGGTGTTGGAGGGTTAATGGAAGTTTGCCCAACCAGTCCACATGTGTTTTGTGGATCTGGAGAAGGCATTCGACTGTGTCCCTCGTGGCGCCCTGTGGGGGGTGCTCTGGGAGTATGGGGTCCGGGGCCCTTTGCTTATGCCCTCTTACATCTAGACCAGCCTGTACATCCTCGTCTGCCCCCTGGTTATCCGATGTTCTACGCGAGCATCGCGCCAGCCTCCGGTCAGCTGAGAGAAAATGGCGCAAGTCAAAAGATCCTACTAATCTCTGTATCTACCAGTCTCTCCTCTCCACTTTTTCCGCTGATGTCACCTCTGCAAAAACTGTCTACTTCCATTCTAGGTTAATCAACTCACCTGACTCACGCACTCTCTTTAAAATCTTTTCTGCCCTCCTTTGTCTACCTGCTCCCCCACCTTCATCGGATTTAACAGCTGATGTCTGTCTTTGTAAAGAAAACGACTGCCATCAGCAGTTCTCTGCACCACCACCTGTCGAGCTCATTCAGACCCCTGATATGTGTAGTGTTGTCACAATACTGGAATTTCTAACTTCGATACGATACCTTCAAAAAATCGATATTTGATACCATTTTCAATACCGAAGGAAAAACAACTGTCACAATATTATTTTTTTATTTTATTTTTTATTTAAAGATAAATATAACATGTCTAGACGGAACATGACAATGAGGTATATTTTACATTAACAAAAATGTCTTGAGGTTGTGCATAGAGCTGCAACTAATGATTATTTTTTCTGTCAACTAATCTAATGATTATTTTTTTGATTAGTCGACTAATCTAATGATTATTATATTTTTATTCTTTTTATTAATCTAGTGTTTTTTTATAAACTGTATAAAAAGAACACTAGATTAATGTATTTTAAAGAGGGTCGTAAATAATGCATAATAATAATTATTACAATGTTTAAACTGACTTACTTACTTTGATTACAATCTTAATTGTATTTCAGAGAGTGTAATGAATTTGTCATTTTATTATAAAATAAAAAAGAAAGCATTTTAAACTCTTTAACTAAGGAGATAATTCTTTATTAATCACATACTTATGATTGTGTTTTATTTAATTGGTTTGTCCCAAAAGTAAACAAAAATGCATATAATTTGCATCTCATTTGCATACCATGACATTATATGGTAAATGGCATGCATTTATATAGCGCTTTTTTGCACTCTTCTCGGGCACCCTAAGCGCTTTACATCGTGCTTCCACTCACCCCATTCACACACATTCACACCTGGGGCAGACAGAGAGGGGGGGGGGCTGCCATACAAACGGCGCTCAACCTTCTCCGACCACCACCAAACACACCTCTACAGTCACACATATTCATACACCAGTGCTATGGACACTGGAGGCAAGGTGGGTTAAGTGTCTTGCCCAAGGAGTGTGGGACCTCTCATAAGGCACAGCACACAGCCATCATTTTTATTACTATTGCTGCTTTGATTAGTGCATTTGCGATGACTATGTTTACTCCTGCCTCTCCTCGACTGGGTAAAGTGTCAGGATGAACAACACGTATTTCTCCCACACGGCTGTCTGTGGAAGCTGCATTATTCCCAACCCCCCTGTCACTACCGCGGCCACAGCGAGTACGCCCGCCCGGCTTCTATCACCTGTGCTAAAGGTTAGGCAGCAGCAGGTGCTACGCGCACACGGCTTCCCTTCCCAACCTCCCCGTCACTACCGCGGCCAGAGTGACTAGTTTCCTTCCGTTTCTTTCCCTGATTTTGGTGTGGGAAAAACAGAGTGTGCTTTATGTTCGCTGAGAGAGGCACCAGCAGCGCCGCCGCTGTCCAAGTCACAGACGCACTCTCACTTTTAATACTCCCGCTTCTAATACTCTTGCTTGTTCTAAGTGTGAAGAACTTCATTTCTAATCATGAGCGTCAGGTGGATCAAGAAAGATGTGCTACAAGTCCAACCCCAAATACATTATCAATATAACTATATGTATTGTTAAAAGCTCACAGTGACTTGACTTAGTCCTTTAACATAACAGATATTGTACCAATAATTGTATCATCAGTTTCGTTATTGCAAACACCCTTACAATATAGAAATAAATACTGCACAAACTCTGTTCTCTGTAGAGAGAAATTACTTCTGATGGTTTGTTCAGGGTTTTTTACTTGTTTAGGTTCTCTTGTTGTCTGCTCTTGGTTTTCTTTGACATGTTGGCCCGACAGGCTTGTTGGTGGTGTCCTCGTCTGAGACCGTTCCTTTTGAACAGTTCCTGAAGCTTTCCCAGGAACAGCACAGGATTCAGCACAGCGGAGAGTACTTCAACCCCAAGTGGTTCATCCCCAACACGCTCAAGTACTACGTCTTATTGCACGACATGAGCGAGGGCGACGAGCAGAGGTACAAGCGGTTAGCCACGCACACTTGATGTTTTATTTTTAGTATGTTGTTGTATTTGTTATGTATGAATTCTCCACTCCACTCCATTTTTGTCTGTATAATGTATTGTTTTATGTTTATATATATATATATATATATATATATATATATATATATATATAATATATAAATATTAGCTGCTTTTGCAGCAGCTAATGGGGATCTTAATAAACTAAACTAACCTAAACTTAATTTCTTCTCTCCAAGCTGATGTCATCAATAATTCTTTTATCTGACTTAAAACCGTAAATGAGACTCTTTAGGAGGGCTATCCACACATATTAAGTATTTAATAGAGGGATTATTGTACTGATGGCCTGTGTTTTGCTGGATTGTTTCAGAGCATAGCTGTTCTGTCCCAGTGCCACCTCTATAGACCAAACAACATTAGAGACGCTTCAGAGTCTGCTTCTGCGTTGTTTGCCATAAACACAATGGGTTATGTCTACAGCCTTTACATGTTTTTGCACAAAATATTTAAACATATTTAGGTGTTACCTACCTAAAAGGCATTTGTTAAATATTAATGATTTGCAATTTAGCTAAGTTCATGTAGGTTTAGCAGCTTTAGCGATGTTGGCTAATGTCTGCAGACCTCAGGGTGAGGAGGAAGCACTAATCTTTCCACCTGGGCACATTTACCTAACATGCAAGAAGGAAGGCTATAGAGCCTTTGTTTACACTGCTTAAGTGGGTTGGTCCCTCAGGACCCCAAACAGGGCCACCAGGGAATTTGGGTTCAGCTTTTTTTCAAATACTTTAGCTATTTTACCAACGACTACCTCCAGTGGTTACTCAAGCGAGGGCAGGACCAGAACATCTGGATAAGAGAGGCCATGGTGGGCTCTCGGTATACTTTAGTGTTGGAAATCTTGTGAAAAACTTTATACTGAATTAATTTGTGGTGCATAGAAATGTTTACCAGTTTGGGAGCCGATATCAAAGTCTTGCTTGTTAAAGAGAAGTCTTGAGACTCAAGGACATGAACTTGTGTTGACTGTAGCCCACTCTGTAGTTGAGAGGTTAGGCAGTTGTGAAGTCCCTTGTTTGTAGAGAACTGAAAAAAATCTGAATTAGGAAGGTTGAGGCCATTCTGCAATCTACTTGAGTGCATGTTTGTGCTTATTGTTGTGATGTTGATTGAAAGTAGCACAATTCTAGATCTGTTTTGGAATTAGGGCTGGGCGATATGGCCTTTTATAAATACCGCGATATTTTTAGGCCATGTCACGATACACGATATATATATATCGATATTTTGCCTTAGCCTTGAATTAAAACTTTGATGCATACAATCACACCAGTATGATGATTCTATATGTTATGTTAAAACATTCTTGTTCATACTGCATTAATATATGCTAATTTTAAACTTTCATGCAAAAAAGGGGATATCACAACTAAGTCAAAGTTAACATAATTGTATTTATTAAACAGTGAGTGGCACAAACATAAAATTGTCAACAGAAAGTGCATGTTTTGTGCAAATTTGTCAGACAACAATTCAAAACAAGACATTAGGGCACGCTTGTGCACGCTGTAACTCACATGGCATTTCAAAACACAAAATTAAAGTGCACTTCTTGTACATAATGTCACTACAATAATTTAAAACAAATAAAAAAGTGCCCTTTTGTGCATGTTGTCATTAAGATGACATTTCAAAACAACACTAAATTTAAGTGCACCTGTTGTGCATAATGCCACTAGGATATTTAAAACAAATATATATAATGCTCTTTTGTGCAGGATGTCACAGGTAATTTCAAAATTGGCAAAAAATAAAAATTAGCTGCATAATAGGAAATCAAATTTTGGAAAAGAAAGTGTATTTATAAAAATGACCCTCCTTTTAGTTTTTTAATGAACAATCCTATGGTTTCAAACACAATACCGAATAATTTCACGTCATTTACGTTTTTTTTTAGCAGGGACGGGAAAAAATTGGAATGCCATCCGTCATTTTGACGGATTATTCTGAGGGTGATCTATTGTAATTCCTACTCCTGACCAGTTGGTGGCGAATGTACAAATCAATCAGCAATTATCTTGAATCGTGTTGTCTTTGTCACGCTGCATTCAGTTGCAAAAAGGTCACGGCAGCTGAGTGCGAGTAGTTTTTTTCAAACCGCCAAAAAGTTCTGATACTGTAAATAAAAGGTGAAAAAAAGAGGACATGATGCAGTTGAGGGTGAAGAAGGACAAACAGAGAACACTGAGCAGTCACCGACAGATGTTACGGGACAAGCGGTTTACGTGGCTGAGGTGGGAAGAAAGGAAAAATGTTCTGCGACATCTGTAGAAAAACTAACACAAGTAACGGACTTGTCAGGGGGTGCACAACAACAGCGATGGAATTAGGTTCAGTTAATTTTTGTCAGAATCATATTGTGTAATATACTGCGTTCTCTAGAGTTCAATCACAAAATATCCTTTCACTTTTTGTGTAACGTTATCTGTTGTTCTTAAATAAAACAAATAATCTGTCCTCTATGCTCGTCTTGAAATTTCTTGAAACGTGAGTAAAACAAAAAGCCATTATAAGTATTATTAAAGTATGAAAATTAAAAATGACAGGTAATAATAGACGAGGACGGAAATTTTACGACTCCGTCCGTCAAAATGACGGAGAGTGAGAAAGTCTAGCGTGACCTCTGCTGTCAACATTAACAGACTGCATGTAGGCAGCCAACTCTTTTTCAATAAGCTCTCTCTGCGACAGGGTGGCAGAAGATGTTGCTGCAGTTTTAAAGAAGCTGCCCAGGGATTTCTTCCTTAGTGGCTCTTCTGGCTATCTTCCGCTATCTTTCTGCTGGTCGAGGGCGTATGACGTTGCATGCGTGACAGACTGACGTTTGTAACTATGTGCGGTCTCTATGTGAGAGGGAAAGTACATACCGCGAGTATGTAAAAGTTAATCTACAAACAAGCATCAGAAATAAAATAAAATAAGCTTCTTAAATTAGGTTATCAAGGTGATCATTATGCTTGCGCTTCGATGCTGGACAGGACAAGAGGGGGAAAAAACAAAAGGAAAAAAAATGTCAGAGTTTCAGGATATAGTAATTTTCTACATCGCACGGACTACAAGCCGCGATATATCGAGTATATTCGATATATCGCCCAGCCCTATTTGGAATGGACCTGTTGGACTGAACAGTGGCTGATTGTTGCGGTTTGTGCAGGGCTGATATGGTTTATGAAGACATGAAGCAGAGGTATGGCCCTCAGGGTTGCTATCTGTTAAAACTAAATTCCCGAATGGGCTCCGCTGCAGAGGAGGAGCAAATCCCAGATCCCTGGAGTCAGTACCTACACAAGAACTACTTACATACTCAGGTAAGTCTTACACTGGGATATATCCTCCTATGACTTCAGGATTTTTCCACTGTCATTTCTTGATGGATTGGTGTTTGCAGGCTGGTGACCAAACATTGTCCAGTGTTCCTGCTGAGAGCACTGGCAGGGCAGCAGAGTCCCAGGAAGAGCAGACTGCAGAGACAGGTCAACACCTGCCACACAGTGGTAATTTCTCACATTTCTGAGTAAAATCACCATCAAATGTGATCTGATCTTTGTTAAAATTACACAAATGAAAAAACAGTGTCTGCTTTAACTAAAACCACCCAAACATTTATAGGTTTTCATATTTTTAATGAGGATAACATGCAAACAATGACAGAAGGGGAGGAATAAGTAACTGAACCATCACATTTAATCTGTTGCCCCCCCCCCCACCCCCTTTGGCAGCAAAAACTTCAACCAGACGTTTCCTGTAGTTGCAGATCAGCCTGGCACATCGATCAGGACCATTCCTCTTTACAAATCTGCTCCAGTTCAGTCAGATTCTGGGATGTCTGGCATGAATCGCTGTCTTGAGGTCATGCCACAGCATCTCAATGGGGTTCAAGTCAGGACTTTGACTTGGCCACTCCAGAACGTGTATTTTGTTCTTCTGAAACTATTCTGAAGTTGATTTACTTCTGTGTTTTGGGTCATTGTCCTGTTGCAGCATCCATCCTCTTTTTAGCTTCAACTGTCAGCCTCAGCTTTTCCTGCAAAACATCCTGATAAACTTTTAAATAAATTTTTCATTAATGATTACAAGTTGTCCAGGCCCTGAGGCAAAACGGCCCCAAACCATGATGCTCCCTCCACCTGCTTCAGGGTGAGGATGAGGTGTTGATGTTGGTGAGCTGTTCCATTTTTCCTCCACACATGATGTTGTGTGTTCCTCCCAAACAGTTCAACTTTCGTTTCATCAGTCCACAAAATATTTTGCCAGAAGTTCTGTGGACTGTCCAAGTGCCTTTTTCCAGAACATTAAACGTGCAGCAATGTTTTTATAAAACAGCAGTGTCTTCCTCTGTGGAGTCCTCCCATGAACACCATTCTTGGCCAGTGTTTTACATAAAGTTGATGTTTGCTCAGAGATATTGGACTGTGCCAGTGATTTCTGTAAGTCTTTAGCAGACACTCTAGGGTTCTTTTTTACCACTCTGAGTATTCTGCGCTGAACTCTTGTCATTTTTGGTGGACGGCCCCTCCTTGGGAGAGAAGCAACAGTGCCAAACTCTCTCCATTTGTACACAATTTCTCTAACTGGATTAATGAACATCCAGACTTTTAGAGATGGTTTTGTAACTTTTAGAGATGGTTTTGTAACCTTTCCCGACTTTATACAAATCAACAATTCTTGATAGCAGGTCTTCAGAGAGCTCTTTTGAGCGAGCCATGGTGCACATCAGACAATGCTTCTCATCAAGACACAATCTTAGCAGGTGTGTGTTTTATAGTGAGCAGGGCAGCTTTAAGCCACTCCTCAGTGATAAGACACACCCCTGACTTAAATTGTTTGGTAAAAATTGGTATTAATTGCTCTAGTGTTGTCACGATACTGGAATTTCTAACTTCAATACGATGCCTTCAAAAATATCGATATTCAATACCATTTTCGATACCAAAGGAAAAACAACTGTCAATATTATTATTTTACATTTTTTTATTTAAAGATAAATATAAAATCAGCCAAGGTCCGCTTAGACCTTAGTTAACTTTCCTCACCGTGAGGGGTCCGGACATTTTTAATAAAAGGATATGTGTTTGAATATAATTCTTTAAAGTAAAGTCTCATTTATTCCACACCTACAGCCTCTTAAACAATATGGAGATGAATGTTGATAATCCACTGTTTTCTGTATTTTATCCTTTGTTTCCATGAGGAGGATGTTTGAGTGTTTAGCTTTCGCAAAACACAGCTCACAGACAAAAGGAAAATACTACAAAATCAAAAGAAGCTAAATCTCAGGACCTGGTGGTTTAATGACAACAGCCTGGAATCCTGCATATTATGCCTAGTACTCCTTCATGTGTGAGAACATTTTAAATACAAAATCATTAATTCAAGCCAAATTATTTTCTGATTAAAATAAACGTTCCCTCCCGTCCATAACGTCAGTGAATCTTTATTATGTTTTGCCAAGGCCTTTAAATTTTAGTTGTTTCTAACTCATTATCAGGCTACGCTAAACATGTTAAATTTCCCGCTTCTCAGTCCGTAACCATAGTAACCTGAGGACCCGCGCGTGTTGACGTAGCCGTCCTAGAAGTGCCGGTTCAAAAATATGTTTTACACAATGCGCTTGTAATTATGAATACTGTCTTGCGGTCCAGATCGCGGTCCACCTTTTGAAGACCCCTGAGGTAGTGCACTTGTTCAAAGGCCTCTCAGATTGTCATACATTCAGAAACCAATAGTGCAAGTAAAAAATAAAAAAAAAACTCGGTATCGATTCTCGGTATCGAAACTTCGGGAAATGAGTATCGTATCGTTTGAGATATTTCAGTATCGATATTTATCGAAATATCGATATTTTTGACAACACTAAATTGCTCTCAAAGTCTCCTTAGGCTTAAGGTTCAGTTACTTACCGTCTGTCATTGTTTGCATGTTATCCTCATTAAAAAGATGAAAACCTATAAATGTTTGGGTGGTTTTAGTTAAAGCAGACACTGTTTTTTCCTTTGTGTCATTTTGACAAAGATCAGATCACATTTGATGGTGATTTTATGCTGAAATGTGAGAAATTCCAAAGGCTTCAGATACTTTTTCAGGCCACTCTGTCCACACTGTACCTCTGTGGTCCACCTTCCGCCTGATCCAACAAGTCAGCCACATACAGTATATGAAAGGATAAATAAAGAAAAATAAAGAAGGAAAACACCAAAGGCTACATTTTCATAAACAAACCTTTTCTCTTTTCTTTTCTGTTTGAAGTTTAGAAAGCCCCAGCCTCCCACATTACTACTGACCAGGATTTATTCACTTTTAGCTTATTTAGTTCAATTCAATTTAACTTTATTAATCTCTAAGGGGAAATTCAGTTGTTAGGTCTCTATAAATTGATTCAGTCTTCTTCTGCCATAGACTGATTGTAGTTTTATTGCAGTTTTATAACAGCTTTCTTTAAATATCCCATTCCTTCTGTTGTTTTTTTTACTTTGTTCATGTGTGGGACATAGGTGGGGCATAGTGGCTCAGAAATGCAGAGCAGGGGTGTCTTATAACCGGAAGGTTGGCAGTTTAGACCCCTCAGTTCATACTGTCTTTGTGTCCTTGGGCAAGACACTTCACTCACCTTGCCTCCATTGCCACAACACTGGTGTATGAATGTGGGGGTGTTTTTGGTGGTGGTCAGAGAAGTCGTTGGAATGGTTCTGTGGGGTGAATGGGTGAATGGAAGCATGATGTAAAGCATACAAAAAGGTGCTGTCAATTTTACCATTTACTATTTAGATGAAAACTCTTTCATATCAGATGGAGTGTCAAACAGCCAGTGCCTCCAGCTGGACACAGCTAGCAGTCCTGAGAGCTTTTCACACCTCAGCGATGCCTGTGACGATGTCAGGAAATTCTCAAGAGACACAGAGGGTCTTAGTGGAGGAACAGGGGGCCACGGAGCCTGTCTCACACTCAATGACCATGACCACATTAGACAGTTCATCCAAGAGTTCACTTTCAGAGGACTACTGCCGCATATAGAAAAGAACATCAGGCAGCTCAATGACCAGGTACATGCATTTCAGCTAATTGATGACATATTTTAAGACACTGGCTGGTGGGCAAACTTACTCCATATGTCTTTGTCCACAGCTCGTCTCAAGGAAAGGTCTGAGCCGATCCCTGTTCACTGCTACTAAAAAGTGGTTTGGTGGTGGAAAAGTTCCTGAGAAGAGTGTGGCTGAGCCTAAGAGCACATCTGGCCTCCTGTAAGGATTTCAAGAGCAGCACTTGTTGTGGGAAATGTGGGAAAAACACAATATATTGCACAAGTGCATCTAGGATAGAAATGTTAAGCTGTAATTTAAATAGGTAGCACCAATCTGACTAATACAATAAGTCCTGTATTTTATTTAAATATTATATATCATTATCTAGTTTGATTTCTGAAGTTGGATTGATCAATATTACTGTTTTCCTACAATGAAAGCAGCTAATATAGTAAACAAAAAACCTATAACATTTAAGTTTTTGTTTAGGTATCCGGCTGAAGCCCCTGAACTTCAGATCAGGAAAATGGCTGACTTGTGCTTCCTGGTGCAGCACTATGAACTGGCCTACAGCTGCTACCACACAGCCAAGAAGGATTTCCTGTCAGACCAGGCCATGCTGTATGCTGCAGGGGCCTTGGTAAGAAGTGCTAGACACGCTGGATAGAATAATTTAATCAAGAGATCTGTCCAGTGACCTGTAGACTGCTAATAATATGGGTGTTCACCTGATCTCGTGCAGGAAATGGCTGCGGTCTCAGCGTTTCTGCAGGCAGGTGCTCCCAGACCATACCCAGCACACTATATGGACACTGCAATTCAGACCTACAAAGATACCTGCAAGTATGAATATATGTTTGTTTGGACAAAGATTTCTGTGCTCTGTTTTGGATTAATCAATCAATTATTAAAATAATTGTCAACTAATTTAATAATCGATTAATTGCTATCTGGGGTATTCGTAGACTGATGGGTTTTATTACAAAGACAGAACAGTAAATCCACAGAAACGGTAAAAGAGATTTTGACATTTTGTGTTTTTGATGATATACATTCTCCTGTGGCACACTTGTTGCTTTGTCGGGTTCAGATTTAGTAAAAATCAGATTTAGTAAAAATCAATCAATCATTATAGAAATAATCGTTTGTTGCAGCCCTAATGTCACATAAGTAACATCTATTTAATGTTGTCCCTGAGTGTAGGGCTAGGCATTATCTGGATTCATTCTTCCCAATCACACCCCACTTGTTGGTGCCCACGTGAGTGTTGAAGTCCCCCAGTAGAACTACGGAGTGCCCAGTTGGAGCACTTTCCAGCCTCCCTCCCTGACACTCCAAGAAGGATGGGTACTCTGCATTGAGACCAATCCCCGACCCGAAAGTGCAGAGGATCTACCCTCTCGTTCACCGGGATGAACTCCACATTGCGGCTGAGCTGTGGGGCTATAAGCAAACCCAAACCAGAGTAGTGGAGAGACCAGCCTCTCTCTCGAGTGTGGTTCCAGAGTCCAAGCTGTGCGTGGAGTTGAGCCTGACTATCTCTAGTTGGTACCTGTCAACCTCCTGCACAAGCTCAGGCTCCTTCCCCGCCAACAAGGTGACGTTCCTTTGTCCCTGAAGCCACTTTCCGTGTCTAGAGATTGGGTCGTCAGGGGCCTTTCCTTCGACCTCTGCCCGATCCACTACACACTGGGGGGAGGCCCGGCCACCAGGCGATCTCCAACCCCTGGCTCACAGTCCTTGATATAAACTTCTTCATAAGGTGCTTCTGAACTGCTCTTCTGTCTGACCTGTCACCTAGGACCTGTTTGCCTTGGGAGACCCTACCAGGGGCATATAGCCCCAGACAACATAGCTCCTAGGATCATTCAGGTACTCAGACCCCTCCACCACGATAAGGTGGCGGTTCAAGGAGGATAAAACATTATGGTTAATTTTGACATATACCGTAGTTAACGCTGCGTTAATTGTAGAGACTAATTCACCTGTTTTGTCCCATCTCCTCCACTCACTGCCTCACCTCCGTTACCTCTGAGCAGGAGTCAGCACAGCGCCCCCATCCTGTATATGTAAACTACAAACTGCTGAAAGTAATTTCTAACGCTTTACTTCAACACTTGCAGTAGTGTGGTTTATCCTTTGATTTATACCACAGTGGAGGGCTTAACTTAACTTCAAAACAACATAATTGCCCTGCTGCTTGGGATGGGAAACATTTAAACAAATTCGTCTTAAAACCTTAGCGACGGCAGTCTTCCTTCTTTGTCATAAAAAGCAGTGCAGTTGGTCAAAGCGAGGCTCCAAAAGGAAAAGGATCTTAACTTTAAAATCGTTCACAGAATAAATGTGTCATTAAGTAAGGTTTATGATTCCTGATATTAAAAAAGTTGAACCAATCTTTTGTACACTCTACAGCACACGTGTCCAACTCCAGGCCCGGGGGCCATACGTGGCCCTTTGCAATGTTTTATGTGGCCCTTCAATATAATTAGTTGTTAATATTTTTTGGCACTATATTTTAACAAGTTTTTGCTGGATTTGTCAGATTTATGTTTATAAAATCTTAAGTTAAGCCATTTTTTGCTACAGAAAAATGACACCTGTACAAATCCATCTAAAGCTTGTGTACATCAAACTGAAACCTGTCTAATCCAACTAAAACTTGTTCAAATCCAACTAAAAGCTGTTCAAATTCAAATGAAACCTGTTTCCATAAAAGGAGGAAATTATTGTTAAACATAACTCAAATGAAGATAAAACCTCACTTTCAAAATGAAATCAAAATTTTCAAGTATCACAGTCTGTGGTCCCTGAAAGGATTCTAATTTATTATTGTGGCCCAGCCCCTCACCAGTTTTGGATTTAACAATACTGATCTAAACTTACTTGCATTTACCTCATGAGATCATGTAAAGTTTTGATTTTGAAGTTTACATACCCTGGCAGAATTTTGTTTTTCAGAGAATATGAATGATAACACAAAAACAGTTTTTTTCACTCTTACACCTGTGCACAATTATTAGACAAGTGATTATTTTGACCATATCATAATTTTATCCTTAATTTCCAACTCCAAGCTGTATAAACTTGAATCCTTATCAGATTTAATGCATTTCAGGTGATGTGTATTTGTGTAACGAGGGAGGGTGTGGCCTAAGGAGATCAACACTCTATATCAAGGTGTGCATAATTATTAGATTCTTCTCCTCAGGAAAAATGGGCCAAAAAAGAGATTTAATTGACTCAAAAATTGTAAAAAGTCTTTCATAGGATGTAGCACTCTTGAAATATCAAAGATATTGGAGCTTGATCACAGAACCATCAAACGTTTTGTAGCAAATATCAACAGGGTCACAAGAAGCGTGTCGAGAAGAAAAAGGCAAATTAAGTGCTGTCATATTCCACAACTGCAACCTACCTGTCAAGAAATACGAGGTGTTCATTTCTCAGAGACATGGCCAAGGTAAGAAAGGCTGAAACCCGATCCACCTCTGAACAAGACACATAAGTTGAAATGTCAAGAATGAGCCAAGAAATATCTGAAGACAGATCTTTCAAAGGTTTTGTGACTGATGAGAGTGACTCTTGACGGACCAGATGGATGGACCCTGGGTTGGATCAGTAACGGACACAGAGCTCCACTTCGACTCAGACGCCAGCAAGGTGGAAGTGTGGTACTGGTATGGGCAGGTATTATTAAAGATGAGCTAGTTGGACCTTTTCGGGTTGAAAATGGACTCTCAGACCTACTGCCAATTTTTGAAGACACTTTCTTCATCACATGCATCAAAGTTCTCCACTGCGTGGCTGGCCAGTAAAGGCCTTAAAGATGAAAAACTAATGACACCCCCTTCTTCACCTGACTTAAACCCTATTGAGAACTTTTGGGCCCTTCTTAAGCAGGACCTTTACAGTGAAGGTAAACAGTACACCTCTGAACAGTGTCTGGGAGGCTGTGGTTGCGGCTGCACAAAAGGTTGATTCTGACCAGATCAAGAAACTGACTGACTCTGTGAATGGAAGGCTTGTGACTGTTATCGAAAAGAAGGGTGGCTATATTGGTCACCGAGTTTATTTTATTTTTTATTTTGGAAAATTTGTTTATTTGTAAATTTGTTTATTATTCTCACTTTAACAGGTAAAAATAAACAAGTGAGATGGGAAAATCTTTGTTTTTCATTAGTTGCATAATAATTCTGACACTAATTGCCTAATAATGGTGTACATGTAGATATTCTCTTAAGAAAGCCAAAACTTCACTTTTACTACTTAAATGTTCAAGTTTGAGGGTTTGTTAACATTTTGGATTGACCAGGAGCACTGTAGTTGAACAATAACAAAATTAATCCTCAAAAATACAACTTGCCTAATAAATTGTGCACACAGTGTAGCTAGTGGTTGGGTGACGCCATTAATTGTCAAACAACTGTGTTTACTCTTTTTAAATCATTATGACAACAGAAGCTACCCAAATGATCCTGATAAAAAGTTTACATACCCCAGTTCTTAATACTGTGTATTGCCACCTTTAACAGTCAGTGACAATTTGAAGTCTTTTTTGGTAGTTGTGGATGAGGCTCTTTATTTTCTCAGATGGTTAAGCTGTGCATTCTTTTTGGCAAAAAGCCTCCAGTTCCTCAACTGGCTCAATGATATTGAGGTCAGGAGACTGAGATGGCCAGTCCAGAACCTTCACTTTATGACAGGTCAACTCAGCTTTGGATATTTGTCATATTGGAATGTCCAAGTAGGTCCCATTCGCAGCTTCTGGGCTGATGAGTGCAAATTTTCCTCCAGTATTTTCTGATAACATGCTGCATTCATCTTTTCCTGTGCCTTTGTAGCTCACACATCCCCAAAACAACAGCGATCCACCTCCAGGTTTCACAGTAGGAATGGTGTACCTTTCATTATAGGCCTTGTTGACTTCTCTCCAAACGTTTATGATTGTGGCCAAAAAGTTCAAGTTTGGCCTCATAAATCCAAATAACTTTGTTCCTGAAGTTTTGAGGCTTGTCTCTGGGTTGTTTGGCCTTTTGTAAGAGAGATGCTTTGTGGCATTTGCATAGGAATGGCTTTCTTCTGGCAACTGGCCATTTCTCTTATTGTGCATCTTGAAACAGCCACACCACTTTTTTTTAGAGAGTTCTGTATTTCTGCTGAAGTTATTTGTAGGTTTTTCTTTGCATCCCGAGCAATTTTTCTGGCATTTGTTGCTGAAATTTTTGTTGTTCTGCCTGACCTTGGTTTGGTTTCAACAGAATCCTTCATTTTGAACACTACTGATTGGCATTCTCAATTCCTTGGATATCTTTTTATATACCTTTCTCGTTTCCTACAGTTCAATTACTTTTTTTTTTACCCGCAGATTCTTTGACAATTATTTTTTTTTCGAATACAGCAACATCAGTGCAGCAATGGACGAGAGATGGAAGGGTATGTTAGAAGCCCAGAAACTCACTGACCTTTTTTACAGACTCACTGATTATAAGCAAACACATTGATGTGGATGGTTACCTTTAGTTGCAATTAAAACCAGTTTGTGTCAACTTGTGTGCATGTTATCAGGCCTAAATCACCAGGGTATGTAAACTTTTGTTCAGGGTCATTTGGGTAGTTTCTGTTGTCATTATGATTTAAAAAGAGTAAACACAGTTGTTTGATAATAAATGACTTCACCCAACCACTAACTATGAGTGAAAAAAAATGACTTCACCCAACCACCAACTATGAGTGAAAAAAAAAAATTGCAAACTTATGAGCACCACTGTATCTCACCAGAAACAGTCACATGAACACAACTCTTTATTATACTGAACAAAAATTTTAATGCAGCCCTTTTGGTTTTGCCCCCATTTTTCTTATGAGCGGAACTCAAAGATCTTTATCTATGTACACAACAGCCCTATTTCCCACAAATATTGTTCCCAAATCTGTGTTAGCCCTCCTCCTTTGCCCAGATTATCCATCCATCTCACAAGTGTGACATTTCAAGACGCTGATTAGAGAGCATGATTATTGCACAGGTGTGCCTTAGGCGGGCCACAATTAAAGGCCACTCTAAAATTAGAGGGGTCCGGGGGGGTCCAAAAACCAGTCAGTATCTGTTGTGACCACCATTTGTCTTGCGCAGTGCAACAAATCTCCTTCACATAGAGTTGATTAGGTTGTTGATTGTTGCCTGTGGAATGTTGGTCTATTCCGAACTACGGTCAGGTTGAGACCCCGATGAGGATGAAGAGCATTGCAGATGGTTTTCCCTGAAATGGTTTCTGACAGTTTGTGCATACATTCTTTGGTTATGCAAACCAATTGTTGCAGCAGCTGTCTGGTTGGCTGGTCTCAGAGGATCTTGGAGGTAAAGATGCCGGATGTGGAGGTTCTGGGCTGGTGTGGTTACACGTGGTCTGCAGTGGTGAGGCCAGTTGGATGTACTGCCAAATTCTCTGAAATGCCATAAAACGGCTTATGGTAGAGAATAGAACATTTAATTCACAGGCAACAGCTCTGGTGGACATTCCTGCAGTCTGCATGCCAATTGCACGCTCCTTCAAAACTTGCAACATCTCTGGCATTGTGCAGTGTGATAAAACTGCGCAGAATGGTCTTTAATTGTGGCCACCCTAAGGCACACCTGTGCAATAATCATGCCCTAATTAGCATTTTGATATGCTATACCTTTAAGGTGGATGGATTGTTTCAGCAAAGGAGTGCTCACTAACACAGATTTGGACAGATTTGTGAACATTATTTGAGGGAAATAGGCCTTTTGTGTGCATAGAGAAAGTCTTAGATCTTTGAGTTCAGCCAATGAAAAATGGGGGCAAAAACAAACAGTTGTGTTATATCAGTATATACTGTATAACAGGGGTGTCAAACTCAAATACCCAGTGGGCCAAAATGTAAAACCTGAACAAAGTCGCGGGCCAACATTGAACAAATTAACCTTTTAATATGGACCCAAACAAGTTTTGCTTTAACATTGAATATTGAACAAGCATCGCTTATTACCATACAATATATAATTTAATAGTGGAGACATGCAAAATCGAATTTCAAATGAAAAAACACATCAATAGCATTCATTTATTAAATAAATACAATTTAAATAAAAATTGTATGCCTCTTTTCTATTTGCAGCCTTCTGATTTAAATACCAAAATAAAGCTCCTGTTTTCTGCCTTTCTTTTCGCCATTTTTGGGAAGGGTTAGCTCGCTGACAGTTGTAGCGTCTATGTCTACTGTCACAGAGGAGAGAGCGTTTCTGGGTCCTGTCCTGATTGGCGTGTGAAAACAGCAGAGCATTATGGGAAGACAGCAGAGCATTATGGGATTCGTAGTATTAGCGGTGAATGTGCTGTATAATACCGGCGGGCCAGCTCTAGTAGTAATTTGGTATTGTCTCGCGGGCCAAATATAATTACCTGGCCCGCGGGCCAGAGTTTGACACCTATGCTGTATAACGTACATTAACTTAACAATGCCATGTAAATATGCTGCAGTAAAGTTGTTGTCAAGTTTCCTTAGTAGCTGAAAATTCTGAAAGGTTATGCAGTGTTGCTGTTGACCTAAGAATGCACTTAGAGGTTCTATAAAAAAGTTATTATTGATGTACCACATGTGTGTGCTTTAATTATTGGACTGTTCATAGTGCTCTTTGATCCTTTCCTCCAGGAACATGGTGCTAGCAGAGCGCTGCACATTACTCAGTGTTGAAATACTGAAGAGCCAAGGGAAATATGCTGAGGCCGCCACTCTCCTTATTAAGATGACCAGTGAGGTAAAGCATCCTAGTCCAGTGGTAATAGGAACTGATCAAATCACAAAAGGCATGAAGATAATATTGTTTATAATGTCAATCTGGGGATGAGATGCTGCTTCATTTATAAGTCTTTCTGGTAGAAATGAAAATATGAACCATTAGCCCAGGCAAGTACTAACAGTTCTTTTGACCGATGTGTTTTTAGGACTCGGACCTCCGCAGTGCTCTCCTGTTGGAACAGGCTGCACACTGCTTCGTTAACATGCGGAACCCTATGGTGCGAAAGTTTGCCTTCCATATGATTCTGGCAGGTCATCGTTTTAGTAAAGCTGGGCAGGTGAGTGTTGAGGTCATGTTATTTACAGACCATCTCATCTCTAACTTCGCATTAGATATTTCACAGGCACATAACACAGTCTCTCCTTCAGAATCTCCGCTAATGATGGGAACATGTCAAATATCCCTGTGGACATTTCCAGTTTGGCTTTGAAATGCTACTTTATCTGCTGACTTAAAAACTGTGGCCTTTTTTGAAGATTCTTGAAGTAACACATTAAGTTTGTTGAGCAGGTCCCATAAATAAGCAGGTTTTTCAACCCACTCTCCATCCGTCTATCTTCCTCAGCTTACCTGGGGCCGTGTCGCGGGGGGCAGCAGTCTAAGCAGAGATGCCCAGACTTCCTCCTCCCTAGACACTTCCTCCAGCTCTTCTGAGGTAGACATAGTCCCTCCAGCGTGTTGTAAGTCTTCGCCGGGGCCTCCTCCCAGTGAGACATGCCCAGAACACCTCCCTAGGGAGGCGTCCAGGAGGCATCCGGAACAGATGCCCGAGCTCCACACCCTATCTCTAAGGGAGCGCCCCGCCACCCTGCGGAGAAAGCTCATTTTGGCTGCCTGTATCTGGGATCTTGTCTTTTCGGTCATGACCCACAGATCATAACCATAGGTGAGAGTAGGAACATAGATTGACTGGTAAATTGAGGGCTTCGCCTTGCAGCTCAGCTCCTTCTTCAGCTTGACGGCATCCCTTACTTCCGGTGTCCACCACCGGGTTTGGGGGTTGCCGCATCGACAGGCACCTGAGACCTTACGGCCACAGCTCTTAGCAACCGCATTGACAATGGAGGTGGAGAACATGGTCCACTCAGCTCCGCTGGAAGTTGCCGTTGAAAATCTCTCTGACATGGAACTCTTGGCTAAACATTTCCAACAGACCCTCACAGTATGTTTGGTTCTGCTGAGTCTGTTCACCTTCCTCCCCCGCCATCGGATCCAACTCGCCACCAGGTGGTGATCAGTGTTTTTTATTTATACTTTTTTTTTATTTGATTGGGACAGTGCACATTAATGAACATACATGAGACACAACCACATGAATTTAAACATGCCAGATTGTAGCCTTAGGCTAATTTCCATCCGTTGTCCCAACATTGTCACTCTTTCATACACCAATGTAACATTCACACACATTCATACATCAGTGCTGTGTCACTGGAGGCAAGGAGGGTTAAGTGTCTTGCCCAAGGACACAACAACAGTATGAACTGTGGGATGAGCAGGAATCAAACTGCCAACACATGCTGGTAATTCCTCTTATCCCTTCGTTTCAAGTGTGGTCCTCCAAAATCTCAGTTTGGAGGGGTGTACAGCCCTACCCCTTACCACTTCCCCTTGGTCCAAATCAGTATTTCTTGTAAACACGCAAAACATGGGCTGGATTTGGGCCTTAGCCCTGCACTCAACGTCAAAGGTTAAGAAGATCTTCAAACAGTCCACCCACCCCGGACACCATCTCTTCTGCCTGTTGCCATCAGGTTGGCGTTTCCACTTTCTGAGACTAAAACTGAGAGGTTGAAGAAGAGTTTTTATCCACAAGTCTTCTGTCTACTCAACTCTGAGCCTCATACTATACATTCATTCTTGTTTTGAGTTGCTTAGTGGATTGTATTATTGCACTTTCCCACAGTAATAAATGAAAAACGACACGTACTGGCCATTTTTATCCTTTATTCATTTTACACTGTTAGGAACCTTAGCAGCAGGTTATAGATCCATACGCCTCCACAACAGCCTGGCTCCTCCTTCTCCTGCTGCTCACCAGCCTGCTCACTTACCTGGCAGTACTTGAAGCTTAAGAGTGAATACCAACCGGAGAATATTGCAGGCAATTTTGGCACATTTATTTGTGTGCACACATTTTAACTGTGTTGCACATTCCACGAATACACAGTCCTCACAAGTTGTACCTTGTAAAGGTGCCTAATCAGGTCTTCCAATGATATAAAGGACAACCCCAATTGGTATTATCAATTGGGGAGTAATGATTGACTAAAATAACATTTGCAAACCTTTTTTGAGGAGTTTATAAAAGAAAGTTATGGATAACACTGATCGACCAGCTCGCTGTGCTAGGATTACTGGAGGACCAGTCTGAAACTGGATCCAGCCAGGATAAGCTCCAAGTATAGGGGAGAATACATTTAGGTCTGGTATTAGTGATCAAAACCATTTAAAGAAGCCAGGATCATCTATATTGTGGGCTTAGCTATACATAAACCAAAACTACTGATGTAGTGTATAATTTGTTGTCCGGATCAATAAGAATTGTTTCTCAAAACTGTATTTTGCACTTTCCTTTTGTTCTTTTTTTCTTTTCACACTCCACCTGACTTGTGCTGGGGTCCAGAGGAAGCATGCACTGCGCTGTTACAGTCAGGCCATGCAGATTTATCAGGGACGAGGCTGGTCTTTGGCTGAGGACCACATTAACTTCACCATTGGCCGTCAGTCGTTCACTCTGAGCCAGCCCGACAGCGCTGTGGCTGCCTTCAGACAGATCCTGGGGAATGACAGCAGACAGACAGCAGCGCAGCAGGGTGCCTTCCTCAGAGAGTACCTCTATGTCTTCCAGGTAAAGACTGTTGTATGCACGACCCCACATTCAGTCAGCTCCTGAACAAAATAAATTAGTCTTTGTTGTGAATGTTCCAGAATGTCATGGGGGAAAATGTGAGTTTACCTGATCTGCCACTGCCCTGCATCGACAGTTCTGCCACCAGGGTCTACTTTGGACATGAACGCCGCTTTGCTGAAGGTAACACAGAGAATCAATGCACGGGCTATTACTCAGCCTTTTCTGCATCGCCTCAACAGACAAAAATAATCCAATCTTAGTAACACAATTAGAGGTGGACAATTTCTATTAAATTCCATAAGACACACAATTAAGTCTTTGTTTTTACAAAGTCAGAGAGGCCATGTTCAGATGGTTTGGACATGCTCAGAGGAGGTTTATGGATGGGGAAGACTATTGAAAGGAACAGCCCAAAAGGAAAAGAAGTAGAACATGGTGACCTTTAAACAGGGCTGGGAGTTATTATTGCCTTCAATTACCTTCAGTTAATAACTGTCGACTGATCAGAGCATCTCTGACTCTTTTCCTCCGGTCTCTCTCTGTGTCTGCCTGGGCTCTCAGCCTCTCCCCTTTCCCACTCACAGATCCTGACGGGCTCTTTTGTCCTGCTTCGGCACTGGTCATTCATAAAGCAGCGTCCTTCAACATTGCAACATCCTTCCTAATAACTAACATTGTAAACCATTTTAGTATCTTTTTGTGACACTGTGGTTTTGTTTTCTTTAAAAACTTAGCAGGCAAACATAAGGCTGGACTAACAACTTTGACGTGAAAAAACAGAATCATGAGTAGTGAGCAGGAGGAAGGTAAACACGAACATGTTCATCTATTCGTGTTATGTATTAAAATAATATAGAGCCACTACAAATGTTAACTATCTGTTGCTCAGAAGGATTATGCAGTGGCAACTTTGGTTTTATATTTAATCTGATTACATTTATGTTTAAGTTGAGATTTACATGAAATATTTGAACTGCTCCTGTGTAAAGGGAATACTGCTGTTAACAAATGCTCTTGTACTTTTGTTCAGATAGCAGTACTTTTTTAACTCATTATTGAATGTAGTGCATAACAATGCAATTAATTGCATTAAAAAAAATGTAACCATTGGCCATCACTGATTTTAAGAGATTTTTGCGTACATGCTTTTGTTGGTCATTTAAGTTTAATAAATGTATAATAAATTAATTTAAATGTCCAAAAAGAAATTTTTCAACTGCAATAATCATATTTTTCTGTGTGTGCAGGAGAGAAGCAGGCGGCCACTCATGTGTCTTTGGATCAGGAATACGACCAGGACCTGGCTGCCATGTGGTGTCAGCTGGAACTACAGCTAGTAACTGCAGCCAACAGAGGAGTGGTCCCAGGCTCCTTTCAGCCGACACAGTACTGCCTGAACAGCCAGACCGACAACCTGCGGCGCCCGCTGGCTGTGCTCCAAGGTTGGTTACAGATGTTCGCACTACACCTACATGTGTGTGTGTGTGTGTGTGTGTGTGTGTGTGTGTGTGTGTGTATATAATATATGTATGTATATGTATATATATATATATATATATATATGTATGTATGTATGTATGTATGTATGTATGTATGTATGTATGTATGTATGTATGTATGTATGTATATATGTATGTATATATATATATATATATATATATATATATATATATATATATATATATATATGTATGTATATATATATATATATATATATATATATATATATATGTATATATGTATGTATATATGTATGTATATATATATATATATGTATGTATGTATGTATGTATGTATGTATGTATGTATGTATGTATGTATGTATGTATGTATGTATGTATGTATATATGTATATATATATATATATATATATATATATATATATATATATATATATATATGTATATATATATATATATATATATATATATATATATATATATATATATATATATGTATATATATATATATATATATATATATATATATATATGTATATATATGTGTATATAATATATGTATGTATATATATATGTATGTATGTATGTGTGTGTGTATATATATATGTATATATATATGTTTGTATCAGGGTTCCGTTGTCGGTAATTACGGTCATTGGCAGAAAAAAATTAAATGTCCGACAAAATTAAATCTCTCCGGTCAAATTGTCAGATTAAAACTGCCTAATAACTTGGCCCCGCCCCAACACAATCTGAATCGACCGTTTGAAAGTTTTTAAACAACATCGCATGTTGCATTTCAAATAAAGCGCACGCCTAACGGCTATAATATAGACCTAAACCACGAACTATTGAGAGACGTTTCAAATATGGCCAGGCCCAGGCAGACTAGCCTTAAAAGTTTTTTTCAGAGGCCAGACGCGAAGGAGGATACTGAATCAGGAACGCCTGAAGCCTCAGATGTCCAGAGCCAGACAGCTCCGCGCTGTCTGGCTGAGCCTCCGCCACCACCGGAGAAAAAGCCGAAGTGTAGGGCGTATCGGTCGGAATGGAGTGACAAGTTCCCATGGCTAAGATGTGAGGTAGTTGATGGTAACGAAAAAAATGTCCGGAAAACGAAACCTCTGCCGGTCACTTTGACCGGCACCATTTTTTTCTAGCGGAAACTCTGGTTTGTATATATATATATATATGTATATACAGTGGGGATCGAAAGTTTGTAAAAAATTGTATATATATATATACATATAGATATAGATGTATACATGCTCCTCACCTTATCTCTAAGGGAGCGCCCAGTGCACACTGAAGGTCCTGGCTTGATGGAGCCAACAGGACAACATCATCTGCAAAAAGCAGAGATGAGATCCTGTGGTCCCCAAACCAGACTCCCTCCGGCCCCTGGCTGCGCCTAGAAATCCTGTCCATAAAGATAATGAACAGGACCGGTGACAAAGGGTCCAACATGCACCGGGAACAGGTCTGACTTACTGCCGGCAATGAACCAAGCTCCTGCTCCGGTCATACAGGGACCGGACAGCCCTTAGCAAAGGGCCCCGGACCCCATACTCCCAGAGCACCCCCCACAGGGCGCCACGAGGGACACAGTCGAATGCCTTCTCCAGATCCACAAAACAAATGTGGACTGGTTGGGCAAACTCCCATAAACCCTCCAGCACCCTGGAGAGGGTATAGAGCTGGTCCAGTGTTCCACGACCAGGACGAAAACCGCATTGTTCCTCCTGAATCCGAGGTTCAACTATTGGCCACATTCTCCTCTCCAGTACCCTGGCGAGAAACTGCACAGACAGACTTACTTCAAATATTGACGATAATAACAAAAATACAGTAACAAGAGCTTAAAGTGCTTAAAAAACTGGTAAACTGAGACTGAGAACTAGCTTCTCAGACAAACATTTTTTGAACTGTAGTGCAATGCCATGAGTGTTCATGTAACTCGCATGTTGATTTGAAACCGACAGGCTAGTTAATAGAGGTGTGCGATACGGCTAGATTTGGTATCGATCCGATACCAAGTAAATACAGGGCCAGTATCGCCGATACCGATACCAATACCGATACTTTTTAATAATTAGGGTGGATGCGTCTTCAACCTAAATCTAAATGAATTTTCATGACTTTTAATTTGTTTTTGTGATTTGCATTTTGGGTTATTAATCAGTACTACAAAAGCTTTTGTTCAGAAACAACTTTCCGTGATTTTTCATATGTTTGTACAAATTAGTTGTATTGCCACTGTATTTTAAAGACTTTCTACAAATGGTACAAGTCGCTGTTGTCTCATTTTTAGCCTGAAAATACAGCCATACAACGCTCCTCTTTCTCTCCGCTGCCATTCTCCGCCTCTGACTGTGACTGACTGCTGTTAGACATGCGCGGCTGAGCGGCGCGCGTGCCTGACTGCTGGTGGTAGCGCTAGTGGTGAGTCACGTGACGGTACAACACAGGAGAGGGGGAGGAGAGCAGTGTCGAGCACGAGCAGCACTCTTGAGAGCTTGCTCTGCTCTGTGACAGCAGCAGCATTTTGACAAACACGGCCAGGTCGCAAAACGAGAGAAACTGAAACTTAAGTATCGATATTTTCACGTTGGTATCGATCAATACCAATACCAACGTTGGTATCGATATTATCGATATTAGTATCGATCTGCCCACCTCTACTAGTTAACGCTTTTTTGTCTTTTGCCAGTTTTCTACACAGGGTGACCAGTGGCTGCGAAATTCTGAATGACAAATCATGTTCTGCTATAAATGTGCACAAACGAATTTTTAAATCGCAGACACGGTCAGTCATAGACAACGGTGTGTCAGCTGTAACAGTTGCTCCCGGCAACGTCGTGGTTAGTTTAAGTGCACGGGCAGCGGCTCTATGACCGGGGTCTAAATCATGACGAGCAAGCACTTTCTTACCGCTGCTGGCATACAGTAGCTTCCTCGAGCAAATCGTGCAGAAACAAGCCCCGGGCTCTCTCAGTTTCTTGCACCAACTGCCAAAAGGCTCGCCATCTCTACTTTCTTCAATCCACGCCCAGCGCCATTTATTTTTGAGTCCTTTATCTACTGCTAGGACATCATCCCCAGGCTTCATAAACTTGCGCTCCATTTTTTTTTTCTCCGACAACGCTAACGTGTCAATCATACTGTGTTACAAGGACCCGCCCTTCTCTGCTTCTGATAGGCTTGTAACGTTAGTTAAATCTGCGTTCCTCTCATATGATTGGTAGGTGAAATAAATTGGCTCTCAAATATTAAACCGCATGTGCAGGCTCTCAAATATTATTATTTTTTTCCCTCACGGCCACACGCCGGAGATCCGGCACGG
>CM044559.2:40000-62500 GCA_024416835.2 Perccottus glenii | reverse complement strand
ATCTAAAGTGTCCCTAGTGAAAGAATGTGAAAGTGAATGGTTGTCTGTCACTGTCTGTCTCTAAATGTTAGCCCTGCGACTAACTGGCCCAAAGCTGCTGGGATAGACTCCAGTCACTCGTGACCCCTAACGGGACTAAGCGGTGAATGGTCAATGAATGAATGAATTTTATTGCCCAGCACTAACAAGAGAACATTTTGAATTTTTTTACTTATTTATTTGTGTGGACGTGGTGTTTAGGGTTTCCACTTTTTAGTCCTGTTACAGGCCAGTGACATTCACATGCTCGCACACGTGTCCAGAGCTGTCAAGAACATTTCTTATCATGGAATTTTGTAAATACAAATAATAAATAATGTAATAAAATAATTTGAAGTTAAAATATTTGTTTCTAATCAAATTCCTGTACCTTGGTGTCAGTGATGGATCACAATTCTTAGTGCAAGTTGTTTGGTGTCTGCAGAGCCAATAATCGTCGAGGTGAACTTGAGGAATCCTTTAAAGGTGCCTCTAACTCTTTTCAACCTGTCCTTGCTGTGGAGGTTCACTGCTGACTCCGATGAGGCAGTCTTCACCAACGAGGGCACTCAGCCTACAGCAGTAGGTGTCCAAAGCATTTTCAACTTTTTTCATAACTCTCAATCATGATGTCTTTTAACTTGAGTTTTTCTTTGTGTCCTTAAAGCTCACTCAGACAGATGGCATTATTACAAATGAAGTAATTTCTGAGTTTTGCTTGGGTCCAGAGGAGAGCAAATTGGTAAGTGTACTGTTGAGAGATCAGGAGTGGGCAGTTACTTTCCCCAATGGCCACATTAGAATCATTGGACTGTTGTGGAGGGCCGGGCTATCACGGCGAAGTCACATGTTACTATTATTAAGAGAATACAAACCATTGAAACTTCACAGTCACACTACAAACAAACCAGACCATGATTCTGCTTGGGCTGCAGACCTTCTCCTTTTGCTGAAGCATGTTCCGCTGGAGCTTTCACCTGAAGATTTGATTTGAACCAAATGGGAAAGTCCGGCCCTAACAATGCAGGTGTGAAAGTGGCCATTTTATTGTAGTACATATTTTTGGTGGTAGGGGAAAACGGAGTACCCGGTAGAAACCTATGCAGAACATGAAAACTCAACACAGAAAGGCCCTGCCCTGCCCAGGGATTGAATCCAGGACCTTCTTGCTGTGAGGCAGTGAGTGCTGCATAAAATGTGCTTTTGATCTTGTAATTATAAAATAACAATTAATCATTATGATATCCTCCTTTCATGAGGCTCATACTTTTTTATTTTTTTATTTTTTTAAGCCTTTAACCCTTTTAATTGCCATTTTTGTGTAAAATGTCCCCACATATTCTAATGAAAATAGTACAAATCATTAGTTTTCTTTGTAACCAGAAATGCAAAGTTGATTATTTTTTATGAATTATTAGAGCCTGTGATGGGTCAACAATTAGCAGCAAAATTATATTTAATGAATTATTATTTTTGTGCATATTTGTGTGTAAGATGTGCGGGTCAAAACACAGAACTAGCAGGCTAGAGCCAACGGTAAAGAGTCAGGTACCCATAAAGACAGGTGACTGGAAGGTCCGAGAGACAATGGCTTGTGAAGATTTCCAACAAAGTATCAACGTGTAGAATCAGGGCTTGAAGTTTACACAAAATTCTGTGAATAATCTGGCAGAAGGATGTGGTTGCTTTTGTACTGGCCTAATTGCAATGGGCTGCAAGTGTGGAGACAGGTTAGAGTGATGAGGTGCCAGAGGGAGAGAGAGGTTGGAGTAGAGTACATGGACTATGACAGAACCCCCTCCTCAAGGGATATCCCACCCAGCTAATCAGGATGAGACGCATGGAAGTCCTTGACAAACTGTGGGTCCATAACACTGACCCATACCCCTCCCAGTTCACCAGGTACTGTAGTCCTCAACCTCAACGCCTAGACCTGAGGACACAACTCCTCTGAGTCAGTTTCCTCCTCGCCACTAACATCAGAGTCCATCACTGCCTCCAAAGCACCCTGCACTTCCTCTGGGGTAAAGTTTCTGGCCATCCTGGAACTTTGCCATGTAAGAAATGACCTTTTGCATACATTGCCCTTTTTATAAACTCTGGTCAGCAGTTGCACTTGTGTAAACAACTCCTGAGAACACTTCGTTTATTTTGAAGTGTAAGCTCCTGGACCTGTCTGTATGTGTGTGCGGTGTACATTTATAGAAAAGTATTCTTTACAAGAACTTTGAACCTCTGGACAAAGCTTCATTTGAAAAAAGTATACCAAAACAAAATCAATTCAAAACCAGTATACGCCTAAAATAACATGGTTTACTTGCCATAGGCTGAATATGGATAAAAGAGCCACATCTTGAGTATGATCAATTGTAAGGTATAAAATCAGATTTACATTTAAACTTTCATGAAGAGTTCAAAAACTGCAGTTAGAATGTTATTTAATGGAGCATTTTATGCGCTTAATGGTCCAAAAGTGTGTATTTGATACAGCACAAAAAATAATTCATAAAATATAATTTTTTTGCTAATTGTTGACCTATTTCAGGCTCTAATAATTCATCACAAAATAATCAACTTTGCATTATTGATCACGAAGAAAACTAATGATTTACTGTCATCACAAAATGTGGTGACATGATCACAAAAGAATGTCATTTAAAGGCAAGGCAAGTTTATTTATGTAGCACAATTTATACAACTGCAATTCAATTTGCAATTGCAAGTGCTTTACAAAGAGAAGGAGAGTGGTTTAAAATACAAATTTAATAAATTTAATATATATATATATATATATATATATATATATATATAAAATCTGAATTAAAATGTGTTTGATTTAAGCCTACATTTAAAAATTTTGTGTCAGAAAATGTATTGTTTTTAAGCCTTTCGCACGTACGATCACACAGGTGTAATCAGTCTAGGCTGGTCCCTGGAGTCTACGATCAAGTGCATCACATGATCATCAGAGACAGGTGCGCTCAGAGCTGTCATATATCACAACTTTTCAGTGTTTTCAACCACATACTGTTTATTTTAGGTTTCAAACATATAAATTCACATAAGTACTAAAAAAACAATACATTTAGAGTTTGTAAAATACACACTGATGTCTATGGAAGAGGTAATAATAATCCTTTCCATTATAATTTGACACATTTTATTCATATCAGATACACATTGTGTAAGTAACTTCAATGTTTACTCTATTCTATTCCCAGTTCACCAGCCACTTACTTTTAAGTATTTCGGAGAAGTGGATGAATTCGCTGTTGTAAACATAGAGGTTGTAAATCCAACAGATCCGATTCTCTGAACTGCGTCTGTGGCACAAACTAACAGCGGCACCATCGCGCAGCTCAACTAATCGTTATAAAGGTGTTTAAACAACAATATTCTTCCACTTGCATGTATTTGAATATTCACAAAAGTGTTCGCTATGGCATGAAATATCTGATATTCCGATTGTCAAATACATGCAAGTGGAAGTATATTGTTGTTTAAACACCTTTATAACGATCGTTAGTGCTGTACTTGTACGCCGTGTTAGTTTGTGCCACAGACGCAGTTCAGAGAATCAGATCTGTTGGATTTACAACCTCTATGTTTACAACACTTGAATTCATCCACTTCTCCCGAAATACTTAAAAGTAAGTGGCTGGTGAACTGGGAATAGAATAGAGTAAACATTGAAGTTACTTACACAATGTGTATCTGATATGAATAAAATGTGTCAAATTATAATGGAAAGGATTATTATTACCTCTTCCATAGACATCAGTGTGTATTTTACAAACTCTAAATGTATTGTTTTTTTAGTACTTATGTGAATTTATATGTTTTGAAACCTAAAATAAACAGTATGTGGTTGAAAACACTGAAAAGTTGTGATATATGACAGCTCTGAGCGCGCCTGTCTCTGGCTAAATTCAACATTTGAATTTATGATTATTTATTTATTGATCATGTGATGCACTTGATCGTTCGCTCCAGGGACCATGAAATGCTTGGTTTTCACCGAACACGTAGTCATATCGTATTGTATCGATATCGAGAAATCTGGCATGAAAATTGAGATATGAAATTTTGTCCATATCGTGAAGGCAGTGACAGAGTGAGTCCACTGGCCCATAGTCGTCTAAAGGATTAAAATCTTAAAAAATGAACATACCAATAATTATCCAAAAAATGCATGCACATGCCTCCAAAATGCTTAACAGTCTCAGAGGGTTAAACAAATAAAGTGCATTATTTACTTGACAATATGACAAATACGTAAACTACCAGTCTAAAGTTTGGACACACTTTCTCATTGAATCCAATGAGGCCCTGAACAGCTGAGTAAGTAAGGATATGTATTTGGATTTGTTAAACCTCATCATTGAGGATGTTTGTGCTCAAATATAGGTAGAGCCCGAAAAATAAATAATTGTAATTGTGTGGAAAAGGTTCAATCTTAACACTGATCATTTGGTGAGACTTATTTCAGTGTTGCCATTTGAGTGAGTATGTTGCTCTTCAATTGGCTTGACTGCAGTTTCTTTCACTATGCTGTACATCTCATGTACAAAGAGACCATTGCCATGAGGTTTGGTATTTAGTTCATTTATTAATGCAGTCGCATCAGCAGGAAAGATGGATCTTTCATTCTGTCTGCGTCTGAGAGCTCTGGTAATTCCTTTCTTTTGACTAAACTCTAGAATATCTTTTCCCAGATCCTGTAGTCTTTTGTAAGCTCTGCCCAGACTGAGCCATTTGGTAGATGTAAGACACCCTGTGTCACCCCATGCTCAGTCTCATGATCCTCTAGAGGTGCAACAAAGCCTCTAGTTCATAATTCATAGAGAAATTTCATCACTTTAGTTACAAGATCCACAGCACATTCACACAGCACCTCCTGATGTATAATAAAATGCAATAACACCCCTTTTTTCATCTGGGGCAACTCCTGTCAACTTCTCCCAAGTTTTAACAACCTGAAAGAGAGAGGTTAGGTTTACAACAAAATAGTGAAGAATACTTTGTGTCCGTGTGTATATATAGTATAGATTTAGATAGATTTGAACAGAGAACCAGAGAACTGGTCTACATGACATATACCACACATCCATCCATCTTCTACAGCTTCTACGGGGCTGGATCGTGGGGGCAGCAGTCTCCCCAGACACTTCCTCAAACTCTTCCGAGGGATATCAGGATGTTCCCAGGTCAGCCGAGAGACATAGTCTGGGGACGCAGTGGCTCAGTAAGAAAGCGGCCATCTTATAACCAGAAGGTTGTTGCTTCAATTACCGCTCTTCCCACAGTTCATACTGTCGTTGTGTCCTTGGGCAAGACACTTCCTTGCCTCCAATGGTGTTCTAGCTGTAACACTGGTCAATGCAAGCTTAATGTAAGTTGCTTTGGATAAAAGCATCAGCTAAATGACTAAATGGGCGGCAGTAGCTCAGTGGGTAGAGCGGTCGTCTTTCAACCGGAAGGTAGGCGGTTCGATTCCCACTCTCCCCACAGTTCATACTGTCGTTGTGTCCTTGGGCAAGACACTTAACCCACCTTGCCTCCAGTGACTGTAACACTGGTAATTACATTAGAACAATGTAAGTCGCTTTGGATAAAAGCGTCAGCTAAATGAATAAATGTAAATGTAAATGGTCTTCACCGGGGCCTCCTCACAGTGGGACATGTCAGAACGCATCCAGAACAGATGCCTGAGCCACTTTAGCTGGCTCCTCTTGATGTGGAGGAGCAGCGGCTCTACTCTGAGCTATTCCCGAGCGACCAAGCTCCTCACCCTATCTCTAAGGAAGCACCCAGCCACCCTGCGGAGAAAAGCAGAAGTTCCTCCCAATCACACCCCTCCAGGTGTCACTGCCCACGTGATTGTTGAAGTCTCCCAGTAGAACGAGTCCACAGTTGGAGCACTTTCCAGCACCCCTCCCAGATAATTCAAGAAGGCTGGGGTAAACGCCAACACAGGGTGGCTGAGCTGAGGGGCTATGAGGAAGCCCACACCAGCCCGCCGCCTCTCACTGTTGGCAACTTCAGAGTAGTTTAGAGTCCAGCTTTGGGTTCGAGAGCCCAAGCTGTGTGTGGATCTAGAGTTATCTCTATTCAGTATCTCGCAACCTACCGCACAAGCTCAGGCTCCATTCCTGTCAGCGAGGTGACATTACATGTCCCTATCACCAAATTCCGTGTCCGGGGATTGGGTTGCCGAGGCCCCTGCCACTTACTCTTGGAGGTAGTGGGCTGACGGGAGGTTGGCCCCAAGTTGCTCCTACGTGCTGAGCCCCGTGGGGAAAGACCCGGGCTAAACTTCGGGCCCAGCTACCGGGCAACGTCACTGTCCTTGATTTTATATTCTCCATAAAGGGTTTTAACCACTCTTTGTCTGGGCTGTCACCTAGGACCTGTTTGCCTTGGGAGACCCTACCAGGGGCATATAACCCCTGACAACATAGCTCCTAGGATCATTTGTTCACAATAAGATGGTGGTTCAAGGGGGGCAATGGCAATACTGTAGAATAGTGTATTGGTAAGTAGGGCTAGAACAACTAATCGGATTAATCGATTTAATAAATTATTAAAATAAATAAATTCATAGACTCTGAAACCTGCCAGATGTGCTGAGAAAAGAGGGTTTTATTGCAGTAAATCCACAGAAACGGTAAAAGAGATGTACATTTTGTGTTATTATGTGTATATATGCTCTATCCACAAGTCCTGTGGCATACTCGTAGCTTCGTCAGGTTCCGATTTTTTTCTCAGTATTATCAGTTTTAAGCCGGAAAAATAAAACCTGGTTGGTTTAGTTAGTCCACCAGGTCCTCATGCATTTACACATGCTTCAATATCTGATTATAAATCGATTAATCCAAAAAATATGTCAGCTTAATCGATTATAGAAATAATTGTTAGTTGCAGCCCTATTGGCGAGTATTTGATGGTAGTAGTATGGTACACTTTGGAACAACACTTTTGTTTTTTACACCAAGTGTACAAGCTGAAATTAAAAGCTGATCAAATTGTAATAAATGACACTGCCATCATTTCTTTAAAAAAATGCACAGTTAAGTTGCTAGTAATTTATTTATCTTGCTTTCTGTGTGGCTCTCAGGCTCGAGTTAAACTGCTGCCTCACAGGACGGGGCAGTTGAACATCGTGGGCCTGGTGTACAGTCTGGCGTCAGCTGCAGAAGAAGCTGCTGAAGGTACATTCACTCCACTGTCTGCTTTTAGGCTGCGGGCTTTGGCCTGCCTTTGTCATTTCCTCTGATAGATCCAGGTCTGTTGGGATTGTGTGCAGGTAAACAGGTGGATCTGCTGCTGGTTCATGGCAGACAAGATCTAAAAATCCAGGGCCCACGGCTCAATCAGACCAAAGAAGACAAGATGGCGGTTCGACATGGATGTGATGAGCGGCTGAACCCCATCATATCACCGCCCATGCCTTTGATGGAGGTACTATTACTGCCAAATGGTTCATGAGCTAGATGTGTGAGATTTAGCACAATTACTGTAAAAGCTCTAGGTAAACAAATGGCATCGATGTGTGGCGTGTGCTCCAGTATAATTTAACTTTCTCTGACAATGAGGTCTCTAATTTTCAGATTGCTGTTCACTATTTATCTGGCATAATTTTCTCGACCCGAAAAACCCTGTTTCTTTCAAAATGCCATCCAAAGGTCACAAAGCTACAGAGACAGAAGATGCTAGCGCTAACTAAACTCTTGATGCCATTTTGACCCTGCTACAAAAGCATCACAAGAAGCTAGAACTTTACAAACGGGATCTGAAACTTTCTTTGTTGTCTATCCAGCCCGACTCCACATAACGCTGACCTAAGTAACCAGAAAGTGGAATCCCACAAGACACTTCCGTACTGCCGTTATTTTTCCAAAGCTAAGCAACTCAATTAACTGGCAGTATGGACAGTCCTTTAAGTTTTCTCTTTTTTTCCCCGTTTATCTGTTTATCTTTCACAGGTTTACTAGGACGACGTTAACTACTGGTGGTAGTCTTGGGTACAATGTCTCAATTAGTTGTCATTAGGCTTCTGGTGCTCAGGTGGAAGGAAGCCTCCCCACCATCTCTTACACAGTGGCTCGACACAATGTCAGATATGAGGCACCCCCCTGGGCTGTTCGAGGGAGCTTGGGGTCCAGGGTTGGGGTTTTTCTGAGGTTTATTGTGATGATGATAAAAGTAGATTAATGGAAAGGTGACTAGTAGCTCTCTTTATGTAAATGTGTTGCAGGTCTTCTTCCTGCAGTTTCCCACCGCTCTGCTGTGCGGGGAAATCCGAAAGGCCTACATTGAGTTCTGTAACATTAGTACTGTGGGCCTGTGCGGCCTCCGAGTGGTATCCACACATCCCAACTTCTTTACCTTTGGCAGTGACTCCACAACACCCCTCACCCCTGTGAGTCCCGGCTCAGCAGAGAACTGCTCTGCCTACAAGACCCTGGCCACAGGGCCCGAGCAGGCCGGCACTGTCGCAGCCCAGAGCCTGGTGTCGGCCCAGGATGTCCAGCAGCTGTCCGGTGTGATCCAGATTCCTATAGAAGGGGGTGCCCTACAGCCAGGAGGCTCTATGCAACTGCCCCTGTGGCTCAGAGGACCGGACAAAGAGGGAGTTCATGAGATCAACTTCCTCTTCTACTACGAAAACACAGAGAGAGGGGGCAAAATCAGGTAAACTGCACTCTGTGGAAAATATTACAAAAGATCAACCTTACACTACTGCTTTGCGTCAAGCTTTTAGTGCTTTTAAAGCGCTTTAAAGTGTACTTGTGTGAATAGAGCTCAGCATGAACAAGCTTCTGTGTGTTAATGAGCTGATAACATGAGAAAAGTGAAAAGAGTCCTTATTTCATTGAGAACGAGCTGTGTGTCAGTGGCTTACAGCAGGTGGTCTAATTACCAGAATGTTCCCCCTGTTGAAGTGTCCTTGGGAGAGGGTCAGCTCCCTTCAGTGTCTTAATGTCAAGTGATTGGAGTGAGAGCATTGATAAAGTTGTTTAGCTCTGAAACTTCACAGCATTAACAGTCCCTTGCAGAAGGAGTTCTAGAACAGTGACAGACTGGTCTATGGACTTTTTCCATCACATCGTTGGTGCCAGAGGGACTGGTGTATGATTTACTGGGTGTGAAAAATCAAATATCCAATGAGCTGTAGATCTGGAACAGACTGTGCTGAAGGTGTCTGATGTACTGTTGTTACTCTTCAGTCACAGAGTCCTGCGTCACACTGTGTTCATCTGTGCAAGCCGCTCCCTCAGTGTTGAGGCCTCCGCCTGCTGCAGCAGTGTGCCTCCACAGCGTGGGTCCAATGGGACACTGGTGTTTGTGGATGTTGAGAACATCAATATGGTGAGATTGAACACAGACAAAATGCTGTTTGACTGTCACTGCCTGAAGATGGAGCTCAGCAGGACGTGTGCTTGTTTTAGAGTGAAGCAGGTGTCAGAGAGTTCCACATCGTCCAGGTATCGAGCTGTAGTCAGCGCTGGTCCCTCCAGAAGTGCATCAACCCAGCCCAGAACAAAGGTTTGGACAAGATTGGCTTTTTTTGTTCGTTTGTCTAAAGGTGTATTGACCTCATGCAAAGACACTCTACAATCAGATCTTCTTAAGTTTTATAGAAAGTCGCCCCTAGTCACTACACTACTCTAATTTGTAGTGGTCAAAGCCTCATTACTATTCTCTCTTGGACTGTTGACAGACTGTAAACTCACCAGCAGAGAACGAGCCAAGTTGTGTTTCCAGGCTGTGCAGTGCAAAGCTCCTGGAGGTACTATAGCTCAACACAAAGTCTTCACAGATGACTAATAACCTTATAAGTCTGCCTTCATTTTCTTTCTCTCAGATGCTTCAGAAAAGTATACTTTTGCAGATCTGAATCTGGGCAATGAAAGGGTAAGTGTAACTCTTATTTGTACAGACAGTTTAGTCAGCTTTGGTTTATTCCACGGATTATTAACTACTTATTTGTAAAGAAAATGATAGAAAAACACAACACAAAAATCACAAGAAACAAAAGCAGGAATACGTTTTACATTGAAAAGAGTTAACAGTGTTCCTTAAAACAATCTCTCAGAAACCTGCGGACCACCACATCCACAAGGTTCACCTTTTCCACTGCGTCTCTTTGTATTAAACCCCGACGACTAGAGGCTAGAATTCACTTTGGGCCCGAGGCAGAGTACACCGCAAAAAATGGCCACAACATAATTATCATGTTGTACTGTAAAAATGTAAAAAATAAATATTTAGTTTAATTGTGTAATGCCCAGTAGGAGGGGGTATTGGTTTGAAAGGGGGCTAACCACTTGCGTATACTTTTTGAAGGCTCATGGCTTGAGTATGTTTGTGGCATTTCTTATGTAAATAGAAAAGGTTCAAGAAAAGGTCTCAACAAAGGCATCGGGCGAAACGTCTTCACCTTCCAACCTATGTCCAGATGCTTTTGTTGAAACTTTTTCTAGTGTGAGGCAGGAGCGCTAACTACTGTGCCTCCGCGTCCCCCCATTCTGACGTCTATCATTCTTTTTCACATTACAGCAGGTGTGTGTGAACAAGTTTAATGTGAAGTATTGTGGTGTTGTGTGCAGATCATCAGCTCTGCCACTCCATGTGGGGATTTCGTCTTCCGCTGCTGTGCGCCTTGTCCGTCTGCCCTTAGCCCCGCCCACTGCGCTGTCACTGACAACACCAAGTCTTATGATCTGGACCTTAACATCATAGTCATCTGGAAGGTAAGAGCAGAAGTCTGTGGTACATGTTCCTGTGCTGTGGCACAGTACAAGTGTGGTCTGTGTGGACCCTCTGCTTGAGTGTAATTCTTTTCTTCATGGTTTTCCAGGCCTATGTGGTTGAAGACAACAAACAACTCATCCTTGAGGGCCAGCTTCATGTGGCTCTTCAGACTATCGGCCAAAAGTCCAAAGAACCACACAATGTACACACATTCACGTACACTCAGTGCACTCACAGAAGCCAGAGGCATGCCTTTGACCTCAGCGGTGGTTTAGAGGTGTCATAGATCTGGTCATGTTCTCAGCCCACAGCTTTCCATCCAGCCCCCCACCAGGACTCAAAACTAACGCTGTCCTGGGGAGTCCACGATGCTCCTCGGGACAGCCTCGGGGAGAAACACTAGCTCACTGGCCAAGTCAGCTCGGCGCCGACTAAACGAGCAGCACTTAACGAGCGCAACAAAAACAAGTCTGTGTTTGAGGCTGAGCTTTAGTCTCTCCAAAACAGACAAAATGTAACGTACATGTCCCGTCACTGCTGGAGAACACAGAGAATGTGAGCAGTAATCTGTGTTAGCAAAGAGGCTACACTTTAAACAGAGGCCGTTCTGAGTCTGAATCATCTCTGGGTCATAAATGATTATTTCATAACACACCTGTTTGGATTGATACAGTTGCACTCATAAGTTTACATACCCTGGCAGAATCTGTGATTTATTTTTTTACAGAGATTATTAATACAATTCTTTTTCACTCATAGTTAGTGGTTGGATGAAGCCATTATTATCAAACAAGCGTGTTTATTTTTCATATTGACAACTGGACTTAAGTCTCTTGGAATTAGAGACGAAACATCTTCACCTTGAAAACTGAGTCCAGATGCTTTTACTTAAGGCTTTTCAAAAAGATGTCCTGGATGACTGAGAACCCCCCCCCCCTCCACATACCTCTCAGATCTCCTTCAGCGACATTGACCCCCCCGCCGTCTCCGATCCTATCACCGTACCTTGGGGGGATAGAGCCCCTACCCTTTGGAACTCCGTCTCTCCACGAATCTGAACCTCTGACTCACTGGAAACATTTAAGAAGAAAACGTTATAATTTGATTTATTATTCCTACTGTGAAACTTGGAGGTGGAGCTGATGTTTTGTGGATGTGTGAGCTACAAAGGCACAGATGGAAAAGATGAATGCAGCATGTTATTATAAAATACTGGAGGAACATTTGCACGCATCAGCCCAAAAGCTGCACATGGGACGTACTTGGACGTTCCAACATGACAACGATCCAAAGCACAAGGACAAGTCGACCTGTCATTGGCCACAGCAACATAAAGAGAAGGTTCTGGACTGGCCTCAGTATTATTGAACCACTCTGAGGAGATCTCAAACGTGCAGTTCATGTAAGACAGCCCAAGAATTTACAGGAACTGGAGGCTTTTTGGCAAGAAGAATGTGCAGCTTTACATCTGAGAAAATAAAGAGCCTCATCCACAACTACCACAAAAGACTTCTGTCATTGACGTTAAAGGTGCAAAACACAGTATGGTTGTGGTTGATCAACGTCATTTGGGTAGTTTCTGTTGTCAATATGATTTAAAAAGAGTAAACATAATTGTTTGACAATAAATCCCTAACTATGAGTGAAAGAAAGGTTGTAGTGTTATCATTCATATTCTCTGAGAAATGGCAAAAAAAAAAATCACAAATTCAAACAAATAAATGTAAACTTATGAGCACAACTGTATGTATTTCATAAAGTATTCTATCTATTACAAGCGTCTGACAGACTGCTGTTAGAGGGACATTATGTCCAGAAACCAAATGTTGATAATGACCAAGTCAGGTCCTGAGAAAGATGTACAGGCCTTCAGCTCTCACCTACAGTGGTGTGAGTCTCGGGACAGTGCATTTCTTGACCATATGACACTATGGTCATAATTTTAATTCTGGTTTGATAAAGCTTGTTAACAAACACTAATACAAATGAAAGGTAATAAAACAGCCAGTATTTTCTGTAGGACTCGTGTGAAGGGGCTAATTTTTCTTGGTTGTTTTTCAGCTTGATGCTCAGGATATGGTGTTGCTGAAATTCAAGTCGGAGCAGCCTACTCCGATTGTTATTCCAACAGCAGACTTGTCCCAGCTCATCAGGACCAACCTGAACTACCCTGAGAGTCAAACTCATGCCTTCATCACCAACAGGTTTTACATCTTTATACTTGGCAGCATTAGAGCCTTTGTGGACTGGATATTGGTGATGAGCCTTCTGAATGTGTTCCCTGTAGCTTGTGCGTGGTGCCCGTCACCCTGACTGTGACCAACTGCTCCCTGACTCCAGCTGAAGTCTTGATTGAGCTGCAGAGCAAAAGCACAGGGTGAGTCCCAGCCGCTCGTCACACACCACTCTTTAAAAACTCTTTGAATTTATGTCATATTTTTAACTGATGTCATATTTTAAGGGGTTTTTAGATGAAGTACATAGAACTGGTGACAATGTCTAAGTAGAGCCTGAACTATTCAGTGTTGCCTAAACCTTTCAGGGGACCCATATTTCAAAAGACCAAATGATTGGACCCAGTTCCCTGTGGTTTGTTTTTAGAACTATTTTTGGTTTTGGTTAGTTTTCTAAATAGCATTAAATTGAATGAAAGTTATTTTTATTAAGTGTAGTTCCTTTTTGGTGTTTTAAATTAGTCTTTGCATAGTATTATTTCTGACCATAACCAGTGTATAACATCTAAAACCTGTTAAAATTTAACTAAAACCTGCTCAAATCATCTAAAATTGTATCTCCTTCTCTCCGTCTACATTAAGTGTAGATAGTGATTTTTATTTATTTTATTTTATTTTGGTGAGCCTTATAAACAACATTTCAGATGTCCTATTTTTCACAGCTTCTTTTGTCTGTGCAGGTTTTTTTCTTTTCTCCCTCAAATAAATAAATGTGTGAGGTTGCACTGAAAGTATCTGAATGTTAAGGCGGTCTGTGTGTTCCAGCACCGAGAGTGCAGAGCTGTGCGGGCCCTTCTCGTGGGTGGGAAAGACCCAGTACAAAGTGCAGCTGAAGCCAGAGGAGGTGCTGCATCTGCTGCTGAGGGCCTGCTTCTTTCAGGCCGGTGTGTTTGACCTGAACCGCTCCAGAGTGCTGGTGAAGCCGGTGGATGTGGACGCTCAGTGTGAGAGCGTCCAGCAGACCAACTGCCCCGCTCTGATTGTCATTAACGACGCCTGAGCCGAGCCATGCTGTAGACAGAAAAAGAAATAAACTATTGGCTCTAGAGATGGGACTGAATGATGAAGTAATGTTGTGAAGCTCAGACTATAACCAGTCCGAGTGTTGTCTAAGTCGTTCACAGTGGAGTATGACTCTGATGGTGTCTTTAAGAGCATTTGACCGCACTCTGTCTGTGAACACACTGCGTTTGTGTCTGAAACATTGATTTCGACTTTGCCCATCTATCATTTTTAATATTGGATCAACATTAGTTATTAATGTATGATATTTATGATTCTTGTCCTGAATTAAAAAAAGCATTAACCTGACTTGTTTTGTTAAAACACAAACAATAAACCAATTACTGGTCACTGGTTGAAACGTGAGCAAATAAACAGCCCCCAATCTGAAAAAGCACACATCGCTGTCCCCGGGTGAGGACACTCTCTGAAAAAGCACACATCACTGTCCCCGGGTGAGGACACTCTCTGAAAAAGCACACATCACTGTCCCCGGGTGAGGACACTCTCTGAAAAAGCACACATCACTGTCCCCGGGTGAGGACACTCTCTGAAAAAGCACACATCGCTGTCCCCGGGTGAGGACACTCTCTGAAAAAGCACACATCACTGTCCCCGGGTGAGGACACTCTCTGAAAAAGCACACATCACTGTCCCGGGTGAGGACACTCTCTGAAAAAGCACACATCACTGTCCCCGGGTGAGGACACTCTCTGAAAAAGCACACATCACTGTCCCCGGGTGAGGACACTCTGCTCTCTCTCAAACCCTCAGCACACACGTCAAATTCAAAAATAGATGGAACAGGTTTTAGTTAAAACATTAAAGACACCACTGCTATCTTCTCAATGTCTTCAGTGCCTTTTATTTACTTTTTTTTTTTCAGAAGGTTTGCACTATATATTTTTTTAATTGAAATGGTAAACACTAATTGTAAAGAGAAAGCATGTACTTCACATCTGTCCTGTTCAAGTAGGTTTATGGAGACTGACATGAGCAGGTCCTGGTGTGCTTTTCTCTAGTGAACCCATTTCTATCCTAAGTTTGAGTAGTTTCCACTGGGTTTGTTCGTTGACATCAGCACGCTCTTGCAGTGATCCTGTAACGAGGAAAAACGTGGCACTGCAGTTTTTCATTAGAGGGCACCAAAAAACACACTTATGGCGCTTTTCCACTACACAGTACCAGCTCGACTCGACTCGCTCGACTCGGCTCGGCTCGCTTTTCGCTCCGTTTTCCATTGCAGATTGTACCTCCACAATAGTACCTAGTCGTCATCATAGCGACGCCGCAAGAACCTGTCGTGACGTAATCTTCTACGCGACACACACCCGCTACTCACACACATAAACAATGGAGGAAATCGAGTCTATGTTTTTTTTATCCTCGGGATGTGGCTGTTTCTCACAGCAAGACAGCAAACGTTGTTTCAGGAGAGGCTGAGGGCAGCAAAAAGAAACAATGCTGATAACAGGAGAGTTTGGGAATTACTACAGAGTTCAGACTACGAGACGGATCTGTTTTTTCAAAGCCGACGCAAGAGGCTAAGTTATGCTAACGTTTACATATGTGTAAATACTATAAGTTACTACTTACAAAGTATTTGAACAACTTTATAGCTACCAGTATTACGTACTAAAATGTGTATGGTTTATGTGTTTCAGATCTGTAGAACAGCAGATCTACAACAGGAAAATATGTCGAGCACGGGTTGTGGTTGAAAACGCTTTTGGTAGACTGAAGGGAAGGTGGCGTTGTCTCATGAAAAGAAATGACTGTGATGTTACAATGGTGAAATCTATGATTCTTACTTGCTGTGCTTTGCATAACCTTTGTGAGAGTCATGGAGAGGACTATGACAATGACTGGGATGCACCTGCAGCAGCAGAGCCTGTGGTGGCAGTGGCACAGGGTGTAGAGGAGGAAGGCAGGGATGTACGAGAGGGTCTGATGCGTTACTTTAATTGCTAAAAATAAATACATTATCGTTAAAAATGTTGTCTCTGCTGTTTTAAGGTTATCACAGTATAAAATCTGAAAATACATGGTCAAACCCTAGTACAAAAGCAAACCATCAAAAAAGACACTTATTTGTAATAAGTTTCAAAAAAGTTTTATTTAACCACACACATACAAATAGAACAAACTCTAATATAAATTCACAAACAACTATATACATGTTACATGTAGTGCAAACAATTTTAAAAATGCTGTATTTAATTATTACATAATATACATTTTCAGTCCAGGGTGGTGGAACAGCCCGCCGGTTCAGTGCCTGTACAAGCTGGCCCAGGATTCCCAGAAAGGCCTGGTTGAAGGACGACATTGCAGCAATCTCCTCCCTCCTCAAAGCCGCTTCTAGTTCTCTTGCATGTGCTGCATCGTCAGTACCATCTGTAAATGCCGCTCTCGCTGTGTCCGGTTCAACTCCATCTGCTCCACATCAGATGTCTGCATCTCCTCAGGACAGTCAGATGCTCCTGCTCCTCTGTCGTTTCCTCCATCCTGGACAAAAATAATTACAATGAATGAATTACAATAAAGATAAACGATTTCACGTTTAATTCAAACGTTGTGTGCATTTGAAATTACCATGTGTACAGTATACATACAGTATACAGTACACATGGTACGCACACATTGTGTATGTCTCGAAAGTTATAAAAATACTGAACAGGTTTATTAATGAATCTTGATTCCCATAACTGGGAATGCTTCCTGTTGCTATGCAAGTACATTGACGTTATATTAATAATAATATATGATATACTAATGGGTTATAAACACGATTAATATTAATTTAATTATATTAATAAGTGTATATAGATTCACAGACAACAGGCTAGAAGGTTTTACTTTTTCTCCTATTATACTATTATACTGCATTTCGTTGCCTTGTACCTGTACTTGTGTAATGACAATAAAGTTGAATCTAATTTAATCTAATACTAACCGGTTGCCGGTGTGACGCTGGTGCCAATGGTTCTGGTGCTGTTGTTGATGCCGACGCTGCAGCCAACGTGGCATCAGTGGGAGCCACAGAACCATTCTCGCTCGTCGAAAAGGAATCTTGAATAGAAAGATCATACAAAAGTCAACACACTACGAAATAGCAATGGCAGGCAGCTAGCAACTAGTTAGAGCTAAAAGTTAGCGGCAATTGCTATCTGCGACACAAGTTTACAGTCTTCATTGTTATTAGTGAGCTTCAGCTTTCCAAAAGCCAGCCTAAAGAAAACAAAACTCTCAAGCAGAGTGCACCTACAGGGTTAATGTAATGTAAACTTAAAACACTTACCGTCCTCCATCAGCGACTCGGAGACTTCTTTGTTTACTCTTTCGTTCCTCGTTGCCCCATCAAGCTCTCGCTGGATCTTCTCTTCGGCAACCAAACAAAGAAAAGTCTGCACCTCCTCGTTTGACCACGGAGCATTTTTCCGAGTTGCCATAATACTAAAGTCTGGGACTGGGTAAATTATCACGCAATCTCTGGCCAAACTATTTAAAAATGGCGGGGTTATTCAGGATACTCCGTCTGGCTCTTGCAACGATGACGCGGTGAACAGTGACGATTCTCTCTGGCCAATCAGCAGTCTGTCGTGTGTTCACGTCACAATTTAGTATCGCCTCAGCCGGCTTAGAACCTCGCCGGAGGCGATACGAAAAAAAGGACCTGGAAGCAGGTACAGGTACAACTTTTACGCAGTGGAAAACCAAAAAAGGCCGAGCCCAGTCGAGGCGAGTCGTGCTGGAACTGTGTAGTGGAAAAGCGCCATTAAAGTTCAAGCGGAGTAAATGGTTACAGATCTTTGCAATTTATTAAAATAGTTCTGATCAAATAGAAAATGTCCCGGGCAGATTTAACCGACAGCACAACACATAATTTAGTGTCAAAGTTGTAACAATATGGAATTATTGTAATGTCGGTTCAGGAGATACCTGCCACTAGGGGGCGAACAAGGGCCAGTCTAGGGGTGAGGCAGGCATTGAGAGAGGAAGTCACTCTGTGTGTGCACACTGTGTTTTGAGACTGTTCAATAAATTGAGACCCCGTTGGGCCAGTTCAAAGTGTATGGACTCCTGTTTTTACATAAAAGAGACAATACTTTAACATGGTGGCAGCGAAAGTGGATTTTTGATCAAGTTCAGTGGTTTGCTGCGGAGCGGCCGGCGAAGTCCGAAGACGGTAAAGTGCTAACGTGTAGCGTGGATTAGCATCGTAGTAAACAACTAACGCTATCGACATGGACGGACTTAGACCTCCACAGATGTTGTGTCTTGACTCTAGTAACCTGTCTAAAACGTGGAAGTCTTGGAGAGACGAGTTTGAACTGTACATTGGATTAACTGTTGCCGAGGACGACGGGAAGAAAACAGTCAGGCTTTTCAGTTATCTGGTCGGTGAGAGTGGCAGAGAGCTACTGGATACGTTAATGGGAGACACAGCGAAGGCGGACTGGAAGATTAAGGACGTCATTGAAAAGTTTGACAACTACTGCAGCCCTAAAGTGAACGAGACAGTGGAGCGGTACAAATTCTTCACAAGAAACCAAGGTACCAGCGAATCCATAGATGGCTATATTACTGAACTCAAGTTGCTAGCAAAAACATGCAACTTTGGGACATTAAGAGACTCACTCATTCGCGACAGAGTCGTATGTGGGATTAACAGCAGCAACATGCGAGAGAGACTGTTACGGGAGAAGGACATGACATTGGACACGTGCATTCAACTGTGCAGAGCTGCTGAGTGGTCGCGGGAAAACTGCAAGACCATAGCGGGACACACAGTGGAAGAAGTTCACGCAGTGCAAGGAGCTTCGCGCCTACAACAAAAAGAAAGCACCGTGGATTGCAAGTTTTGCGGCAAGACACATGAGAGGAGCAAACAGAAATGTCCTGCATTTGGAAAGAAATGCAAAAAGTGTGGTAAGGAAAACCACTTTGCGGTGAAGTGTAAGGCCCTCATCGAACCAAAGAAGATAAAAACTGTACATAAGGTTACTGAATGTGAAAGTGAATATGAGGACATACTGTGGGTTAGAGATGTAGCAGAAAGTGATAATGTGAACGCTGTTGACTCTAACAAAAGTAATGACTCCCAGTTGTTTGCAGGCATGCTCCTAGGGAAAGATATTATAAAATTTCAGATCGATTGTGGAGCTACATGTAATGTTTTGCCTATTAACATGCTGAACACAGATGCTAAGCTTGAGGAGACAAATTCTGTGTTAGTGATGTACAATGGAAGCAAAGTGAAGCCACTGGGTAGATGTAAAGTGAAATTAAGAAACCCTAGAAACAAAAAACTGTACCAGCTAGAGTTTCAGGTTGTGGACAAAGGTTGTACCGTACCACTGATTGGTAAGAGAGCCAGTGAGGCCATGAAACTCATAAAAGTACATTACGAAAACATAATGGCTATTGACAGCATTGTGACAACAGTGAGAGACACAAAGGACAATGGACAATGGAACAAATAAAGACAGATTTTGCAGATGTGTTCACAGGAGACGGTTGTCTGGAAGGAGAATACAAAATGGAAGTGGATGAGAGTGTGAAACCTGTGCAACTCCCAAGCGGCGTGTTCCGGTCGCCATGATGAAACCACTGAAAGAGGAGCTTCAGGACCTTGAACACAGAGGTATTATCACACCAGTAGACTGCAGCACGGACTGGATCAGTAGCATGGTGGTGGTGCAAAAGCAAAAGCGGTAAACCTAGAGTATGCATTGATCCAAAGCCCTCAACAAGGCACTCAAGCGCAGTCACTTCCCACTACAAACCATTGAGGACGTACTCCCAGATATGTCTAAAGCTAAAGTGTTCACAGTGTGGCGTCAAAGCGGGTTTTGGCATGTCAAGCTTGAAGAGAGATCCAGTTATCTGACTACGTTCTCCACCCCGTTTGGCCGCTTCAGATGGCTAAGGATGCCCATGGGAATAAGTCCAGCACCGGAAGTTTTCCAGCGTAAACTGACACAAGCACTGGACGGGTTACCAGGCCTATACATTATTGCAGATGATGTGCTCATTACAGGTCAGGGAGAGACGCAGGAAGCGGCAGAAGGAGACCATGATGCGAAGCTGAAATTGTTCCTGGAGCGGTGCAGGCAAAAGAACATCAAGCTGAACCCAGACAAGTTCAAGCTGAGGAAGAGGGAGTGTACATACATTGGGCACCGCCTGACAGCAACGGACTGAAAGTGGATCCAGACAAGGTTCGTGCTATTGAACACATGCCGAGACCCACAGACTTGAAAGCAGTACAGAGACTGTTAGGTATGATAAACTACTTGGCTAAGTTTTGCCCACACCTTTCAGACCAGTGTGAAGTGTTGCGGCAGTTGACACACAAAGACACAGACTGGCACTGGTCGGAGCAGCATGAGAATGCTTTTGTGAAACTAAAAAAGACTATTGCAGATGCTCCTGTTCTGAAGTACTACTGCCCAGAGGAGGACCTCGTAGTGCAATGTGATGCATCGGACACAGGTTTGGGAGCTGCGCTCATGCAAAAGGGAAGGCCCATCGCTTATGCAAGCAGAGCACTCACACAGACGGAGCGGGGTTATGCCCAAATTGAGAAAGAGTTCCTAGCCATGGTGTTCAGTGTAGAGAAGTTTCATCAGTACACCTATGGTCGCAAAGTTACGGTGCAATCGGACCATAAGCCATTGGAGTCCATAGTTAAGAAACCTCTTTTGAGCGCGCCCAAGAGACTTCAGAGAATGATGCTACGTATTCAGAATTACGACCTGACGGTAGTGTATGTTCCTGGCAAAGACATGCTACTGGCAGATACCTTAAGCAGAGCATATCTCCCAGAATGCACATCTCGGAGCTCTGGAGAAGCGGAAATAGAGACGGTTAATATGGTCCAACACTTACCCATTTCAGGTGACAGTTTAAGCCAGATCAGGACAGCTACAAAAGATGACAAATCTCTGCAAACCATGATTCGACTGATGAAGCAGGGTTGGCCAACGGACAAAAGGGCTGTGCCTCAGGAAATCAAACCCTACTTCTCATTCCAGGAAGAATTAAGTTATCAGGACGGCATTGTGTTTCGAGGTGAACGTGCTGTTATCCCATTATCACTGCAGAAAGACATCACCCGCCTGCACTCCTCACATCTCGGGCAGAAGGATGTCTTCGAAGGGCCAGAGAATGCGTCTACTGGATTGGCATGAACGACCACATAAAGACACACATAGCTCGCTGTGACATCTGCAGGTCAGTGGATGACAAACAGCACAGAGAAACGCTCAACCCACACAACGTGCCAAGCAGGCCATGGGCCAAAGTAGGCGTTGACCTATTTCACTTTGATAACAAAAACTACCATGTAACAGTCGACTACTATTCCAATTTTTGGGAAATAGACTTTTTGCCAGACACAAAAGCTACTACAGTGATAAAGAAGCTAAAAGCACATTTTGCTAGATACGGCATTCCCAACACAGTAGTCTCAGACAACGGACCTCAATATTCATCGCTAGAGTTCCAAAGATTCAGCCAACTGTGGAATTTGACCACAAAACCTCATCGCCAGGTTACCCACAGAGTAACGGCAAAGCAGAGTCTGCCGTTAAAACTGCAAAGAGACTGTTACACAAAGCCAAAGCTTCTGAACAAGACCCCTATCTTGCGCTCTTGGACCATCGTAACACACCGTCACAAGGACTGGAGAGCAGCCCAGCTCAAAGACTGCTGCACCGCCGAACGAGGTCTTTGTTACCGGTGAAAAACAGCCTTCTCCAGCCTAAAGTGGTTCAAGTAGAGCAGGCACTGTTTAACAACCAACAACGTCAATGTGCATACTACAACCGATCAGCCAGGGATCTAGATACCCTACGACCAGGTGACACTGTCAGAGTGCAGACATTCGAGCCTCATGCCAAATGGAAGCAGGGCAGGGTGAAAAGACCAGTTGACTCTAGATCCTATGAGGTTGAAATGGATTCGGGTGCAGTTCTCAGGAGGAACCGCAGACACCTCAGACGCGCCCATGTTGGTCCTCAAACAGAGGTTGTTGATATAGAGGCAGTACATTTACATTTACATTTATTCATTTAGCAGACGCTTTTATCCAAAGCGACTTACATTACATTACCAGCATTACAGTCACTGGAGGCAAGGTGGGTTAAGTGTCTTGCCCAAGGACACAACGACAGTATGAACTGTGGGGCGAGCGGGAATCGATCCTACTACCTTCTGGTTGGAGGACGGCCGCTCTACCCACTGAGCTACTGCCGCAGTAAACACTCCGGGAACCCATACGGACACGGTAAGATCCCAGCAGTGCCCTCAAACTCAGAGCGATGCCTGTGACAGTGAAGTGACAAAGACAACCAGATGTGGTAGAGTTGTTCGTCAGCCTCAACGCTACAAGGACTTTACTACTTAAAACGGACATTCAAGGGACTTAAAAAAAAAAAAAAAAAAAAAAAAAAAAAAAACGGTTATGTTATTTAGGTGTATG
>CM044559.2:10000-37500 GCA_024416835.2 Perccottus glenii | reverse complement strand
ATGCAGCAGTCATTTTCAAAAACATTAACAAAACCGAGTCAGACACCATTATCCTGAGTTGGACACGCCCCTTTAAGTGCAGTTTCCGTTCGTTTAACGACTAATTTGTCAAGCACCAAAGGATAAGTCACGCTGTTCTACACAATCATTGTGTGGAAAGACAGGGTTCCCACTCTTTTGTTGAAATGATTTTCCAGGACTTTTCCAGGACATTTTCAAGACTTTTTCAGCTGCTACAGTTCGAATCAAGTCATCACAACTAAGGCTGGGCGATATAGCGATATTATCACATCGAGATATATTTTGAAACAGATGTGATATTGTACCTATACCGTTATATCTGTATTATAGTTGTGCAAAAATTGTTGTCTTTCACAATGCCATCTGCTTTCCTCTACTTGCAATGCCACACTACTAAAACAATAGTTATTTACTACTTTAGATCATACACTGCTATTTTACTTGCTGATATATCAGTTTAAAAGTCCAAACTCTCACAGTCAAACTGTATTCACAATCAGTCACTAACGTTAGAAAATATTAACTATTATCGGGACTTCTAAATGACTTGCATCTGCTCGCACCAAGGCACATTACCTATCTGGTATACATAATGGCATAAACTGATGAGTTATGTGTTTTTGACTCTTTATTTTGATTTATCAAATCATTGTAACCGTTTTTGTCAATTATATTGCTAAAATGAATAGACTTTTTGTATAGTTAAATGTGTTTAAATGCAAAATCCATTTAGCCAACTGGTGTATGAAATGGATCTGAAGTAAAATATTCTGACAAACTAGGGTAAAATACCAGTATATCTCATATATCCTAAGCTTTAGAAAATTTTTATTTTGTACAATTGTACCTTATATTTTGTACATTTAACCAGATTGCTTAAAGCTCAATGCCAGCTCGTTTTCCTAAAAGGCGGGGCCTGGCGGGGCAAACCAACTCGGGGCCAACCGACTCGGGGCCAACCAATCAGAATTGCTTAATGTAAATGAGATGTCAAATTGCGTACTTGCTTGAAAACAGATATTCATGCGTAAAATAACCCGTTTGCATTCATCCACAAGAAGGGAAAATTATTTTCCAGGACAACGCAAACGTTTCCAGGACATTTGACTTTTTTCCCCATTTTCCATGTGTTTTCCAGGACTGGAAAATTGGTCTTTCATTTTCCAGGTTTTCCAGGACGCATGGGAACCCTGAAAGAGTTTTTACAAAATTTAAATACCTCCGTAAAAAGGCTTTGCCAACCGTCTCGTTTTTGCGAGTGGTGGTAAAATCTATTTGAGTAGATTGATGCGTTTGTTTTCAAGTTAGCCAAAATATGTTCTGCTTTTAAAATAACGAGTTATTTTTACTACATTATGTCCTGTTCAAGCAAAAAAGGTGAAAACCAGAGAAATATGATAAAATAAGTATGGCTGGACAGTATCAGGTCATTTACAGTCTGTCCTGGAAACTTTCAGATGATAATTTGTTATTGTTGTCCAACTCTCTATTTTGGGTTTAATGAACAGTGCATTTGATTCTGATGTGGCAGTTTTTTAAATTTAGAGCAGTGCTCAGTCACAGAGCTGTCAAAAAGTTAAACACTGATATTAACTGAGCACTTGTCCAATATTGGTACAGTTCTTTATAACAGTGTTAGGCCTTGCTTTAACTCTGTAATATTATAACTAGTGCTGTTCTTGTTGGAGTCGTGTCCCTGTCTTTTTACAAGAAAAAGAAAGTGCAAACAAACAAAAAAGGGTAGGTTTGTGCGAGGAAAAAGTTTCAGATCTATTTTGTTCTTGGGATAAGTACAACAGTAAATGTTAATGTAACTATGGTTAAAAATCTTTACAATACACATACAGATCAATATAATGAAACATAACTTCTAAACTCTATTCTCAATTAATAAATGCAAAACAAGAGGCAGCTCAGAAAAAGTTTTGCCAATCGAATTCGAGTCCACGGCACAAACCCTAGAGGAGGCAGAGAGGCTCAGCATCAGTCCTGAAGTCCAGCCGAAATCTAATGTTATATATCACAACAACAATTGAACAAAAAACTGAAGACAAACAGACTGAACTAGACAACATCCTCTGTCCTTAGAGCCTCCATCAGGGTCAGAAGAAAAACTCATAAAAACCCAGCCAGGGCAAAAGAGAAACCTCAGGGAGAACCACAGAAGGAGGATCCACTCTCAGTACGGACAGGCCGTGCAGTGGATGTGTCCGGGACAGACACTGACAAATAGTCAAAATGTACAAAAAGACAATAAATCCGTTTTAAGATGGTCTTTAATTGTACCAGGCCAATGGAAAGTTCTCAACCCTGAAGAAGAGTTGACAATACGGTCCAGTCTATGCCAGTTATCATTGAGTAGCCCTGCTGTATGACAAGGGGACCCTTTAAATTCCTCCTTCACTTCTCCCTCAGTGATTTGGGGATATACCCTGTTAGATTTACAACTGGGACGAGTGGGATACATCTCTCATAAACCACGAGAAATGCCTTTGTCTCTCTAGGATTGAATCAAATAGAAACAGCCTGCGACAACACTATCCTGTCCTGTTTAAAGGCTCATGGTACGGATGTCCAAAAGTCCTTCACCTCCAGGATGAGAACATGTACACAGACTATGATCCTGTGAGCTCCTCAGGAAGTAAATTGTATACAGCAGGTGCTCCTTAACATGCCACACACTACAGCAGTGAGTGAGGAGCACAGGTCCTGAATGTTCAGATCTTATACACATCCACAATAGAGCGGCAACACCAGCAGGAATGGATCAAGCTTTGGCCAGAAGAGACTAGGATGCCTGGACAACACTATTTTTCCAGTCTTTTGTGTTTCATCCCACAGCTGCAAATGAGGAGTGTCCCCTCAGGTTTCATCTCCTGCTCCGGGCCCCTTTTTAGCCTCTGACGGTTCCCCGGAGAACAGAGCAGATTTAAGTTCCTCTGAATGCATGTGGATAGATTATCAGAAACCGCAGCAGTACCTGCACACTCTTTTTAGATTGGAGCGATCCAATCAAAAACCAAAGTATTGCATGCTACATTTGAGGTAAATGTTTAGGATTTCTTTTCAATTAAATAGTTACCAGACTACTTTAACTTTGTAAAGTGGTTAAGTGTGGGGGGGCCGGGCTAAACATTTTTCTCTGGGTGTCAATTCTTTAAAGTTACTCAGGAAAACATTATGTTTGATATCTTTTCCAAAACCCTCCACCTCAAGCTTTTAGTAAATCATCATACATCTGACCAAATCTAAGCACCCTGCCACTACCTCTGTTCTCAAAAAATAGTTCTAATAGTCTTTTTCTGAAATTAAATGATAAACAGTAACTTGTAAAGCAAAATTAGTAAACTACTGGTTTAACTATACTCACTCAATTTATAATGATTTTACATTAAACTATGAAAGTGAATAAAACCGACAGATCTCAAATAAAAATTGGTAAGAAATGAAAAAAGTTTTACGGCCACAGTAAAAACATTTTGCAAAGAATTTATTCAAACAATATATGATTAGAAACGTAAGAAGTTACACTTTATTAAGACCAGTTAGTTGTCTGAACACCTGAGATAACTCGTTAAAGACGAATCAAATTTTAGTTTAAAGTGTCCGACTCAGGATATTTACGTTACCTAAAATAAACGGCTCCCTGTTTACCCTCTTCCACAAAACTTGGTTCTATAACCTCCAACAGCTCTGTACAGAGCGTCCATGAACCGTCTACACGGGAGATTGTTAGGCGCTAAATGTCTGGGTTAGTGTTCGTATGGACACGCTGCCGTGTACTCACCCCGCGCCGGCGGCTGTGCTTCGGAGCCGACACATTTTTGGTGACGGGGTGGCCCTTGTTGAGGCCCACGGCCATGGGGTAGCGAATAGCCATATCTGTAACAGACACACGTTAGTGTTTCCCCACAGACCAGGGCCGGGAGAGCGACTCCAGAGTCCAACAGACTCTGGACAATCACTCTTTTCCGCAGCAGTTATCTGTCTGGGGCCACTAATATTCAGCCAAACTCTTAGGAAAAGGGAACACAGAACTATATCTGACACTGCGTGAATCCAAGCTGAAGGATTGCAAAGATTAGATGGAGATTTTAAGCTAAACCTTTCAGCCGTTGAAATCTTACCTGCTGTTTTCAATGGCGGTGAAACCGGAAGGACTGTAGCGCCTGAGAAAGACCCGGAAGAGACGTTTAAAATAATATTTGACAGCACCCCTTGCGGTCTTTTCTGGCAGGACACGGACACTTTGAGTTGTATTTAATTCTTTAAGTTTAGGCACAGTTTCCGGTGATCCAGAGAAACGGTCAATCCGGAGTATGTGTGTAGACTATATGTAGAGTATGAACCAAAAAAAAAAAAAAGAATTCTAAAAGTGGACAAGATAAACTTTGTTAAACCTTAATCACAGTTACATATAAAATCATGTTTTTAATATTATTTTTGATTTTAAAATACTGAAATACCCATATATATATATATATATATATATATATATATATATATATATATATATATGTGGGTATTTCCACATTCTACACACCTACACATCATTCTAACCCTAACAAGCACTGACTCCAAATGTACTTTTATGATCAATTGAACAGTAAAAATCAACCCTGTTACTTTGATGGGGCTGAAGGCATTCGTAATATTATGTAACTATATTTGAGAAATTAATAAATAATAGCTACATAAACAATAAATGGCAGTCTCAACAGCTGTGGCTGTTGGTACTGCTCATGCTCGGGCTATTGTTGCTGGCGCTGGTAAGGTTGGAAATGTCACTTGTACACTGTGTGCACAATTATTAGGCAAGTGATTATTTTAACCATATCATCATTTTATCCATAATTTCCAACTCCAAGCTGTATAAACTTGAATCCGTAGATGAAAAACTAATGACATGGCCCCCTTCTTCACCTGACTTAAACCCTATTGAGAACTTTTGGGCCCTTCTTAAGCAGGACCTTTACAGTGAAGGTAAACAGTACACCTGTGAACAGTGTCTGGGAGGCTGTGGTTGATTCTGACCAGATCAAGGAACTGACTGACTCTGTGAATGGAAGGCTTGTGCCTGTTATTGAAAAGAAGGGTGGCTATATTGGTCAGAGTTTTTTTTTTTTTTTTTTATTTCAGAAATGTTTCTTTGTAAATAAAGAGTGAGGAAAAAAAAGAAACTCTGACTAAGATCTTTGTGTGTGTCTTTCTTCAATTCCTGTAAGAATATTAACTTTGTGTTTAACTAAACAGGCCCAGGTTTCAGTAAAACTGAGTAAATTGAGACTAGATTTTCATTATATTTAAATAAATATAAATATATATGCCATTTTTGTTTGGTGGTGTGCCTTGTGACTTTCTAATGTAAAATGTGTGCCGCGGCTCAAAAAAGATTGGGAAACACTGGACTGTATGTAAAACACTGGCCAAGAATGGAGTTCATGGGAGGACTCACGGAGGAAGACACTGCTGTTTAAAAAAAACATTGCTGCACGTTTAAGTTTAATGTTCGCAAAAAGGCACTCGGACAGTCCACAGAACTTCTGGCAAAATATTTAGTGGACTGATGAAAGGAAAGTTGAACTGTTTGAGAGGAACACACAACATCATGTGTGGAGGAAAAATGGAACAGCTCACCAACATCAACACCTCACCCTCACCGTGAAGCAGGTGGAGGGAGCATCATGGTTTGGGGCCGTTTAACCTCAGGACCTGGACAACTTACAATCATTAATGAAAAATGAATTCAAAAGTTTATCAGGATGTTTTGTAGGAAAAGCTGAGGCCGTCTGTCAGACAGTTGAAGCTAAAACGAAGATGGTTTCTGCAACAGGACAATGACCCCAAACACAAAAGTATAACCAGAAATGTACCTGTGTTACCTTGCCACATTAATATCTTTATAGTATATCCTGGGATACTTTTCCCCAGGTGGCGTAGCTGTTTAATATCCTATCCTTAGTATTTTGGTTTAATCAGTACAACCCATCACGCTGAGCACAAAAGTATTCACTCAGCTATCCAAATGATTGAATTCAGGTGTTCCAATCCCTTTCATTGCCACAAGTGTATAAAATCAAGCACTTAGGCATGCAAACTACTTCTACAAACATTTGTGAAAAAATGGGTCAGGTGCTCAGTGAATTCCAGTAACCTGTGCAACAAGTCCAGTCATGAAATTTCCTTGCTACTAAATAATCCACAATCAACAGTTTGTGGTACTAGCGAGGTCAGCGGATAGTGTATAGAGGTTACCAACGCTCTGCAGAGTCAATTGCTACAGCCCTTAAAACTTCATGTGGTCTTCAGATTAGCTCAAGAATAGTGCATAGAGATCTTCATGGAATGGGTTTCCATGAAGATCGTTGATATCACCAAGTGACTGAAAAGCGTGGGATGCAGAGGTGTAAACCACGCCACCACTGGAGTCTAGAGCTTATATGATGAGTTCTTTGGAGTGACCAATCACGCTTCTCCATCTGTCAATCTGATCTGGGTGTGGTGGTTACCAGGAGAATGGTACTTGTCTGACTGCATTGTGCAGTATGAAGTTTGGTTGAGGGGGGATAATGATGTGGGGTTGTTTATACTATACCAAAACATTTTGGACAATTTCAAGCTCCTAACTTTGTGGGAACAGATTCCTGTTTCAACATGACAAAGCAAGGGCCATAAAGACATGGATGAGTTGTAGCACCAAATCCCCATCGACCTTGTGCGCTCTCATGGCGTAAAACGTGTCTGTGGCCTGTGAACTGTGAGCGTTTGAGACAGGGTCAGCTGTAACCTACGAGACAGGTAAAAAGTGAAGCCCACATTAAAAGGTCTATGCCACATGAATTAAGTCAAAGGTAAAAGCTCTTGCTGCAGTTTTAGGTCTGTGTGTGTTGTCTGTCTCGCTTCAGTCTTTTTCATCTGGACGAGTGAAAGCTTCCATCAGAAACACAGCTCATTAACATGAATAAATTCATTCTTAAATATGAACCACATTTAGAACGTTGGTCTCCAGATTAAAGTATGTTCAGGTGTTTTACTTCCTTTGGTAGCGTAGTTTTACGCTCCTATTGTTTTAGTGATGAGTAAACCTGGTTCGGACTGTAATAACAGGTATTTCTCACTTTTGCGCCCTGACCTCAGAGAGGGACCACTGCCCTTAACCATCAATATTTAGAGAGGCTAAAGTTGCAGCCTGTTAAGGGGAGTTTGTCAAACAGAAGATGTGTTCATGGCAATAGCCCCCAATTTAGGTGGGCTCCATATCATAGAAGTCGCCAGCCCATTTTTAGGGGTTTTGCCCTAAATGTGATCCAGTGGTGAAACTAAGTATAAGGCTGGACTATCTATAAAATAAATAAAGATATTCACTGAACTGACCAAGTGAAAAGTGTGCAGGAGAACAAAAGCTAAAACACAATATGTTTCCATAGTTGAAAATTTGATTTCATCTTATTTTAATGAACTCACACATCATGCAAACATGCTTAACTTGAGTCTTTGAGTCAGGGATTAAAGGGACCAGTTTAAATAAAAAAATTGTACGCCAGCTAAAAAAAATAAATTCACCAGATTTCATCAGTTTTGGTTAAAAATCTTTGGGGGAGAACCCCCAGACCCTCCGGCTATAACATCCAACATACGTGTATCAGACTAGTTATTGTTTGTAAATAACTAATAAATTATTTATAATATATTATAATAATTATATTTAAATAATGAATAGATTTTAATATCAATCTCTATTAAAGTTCACTGATAAGTGCACACAGACTGTAAACACAGGCACAAACATCATTGAAAGTGAAAACAAAACTCAAGACGCTAGGCTCCTTTTATTAGCACCACTTTGTGACAACGCTTGCATGGCTCCTCAACGTTTCCATACTCACCTGCCTCTCATCGGAATTAGTTCCTGATAGAACTCCTGCTCTGCTTGTTGTTGCCATTTACAAGGAAGCAAGTGGCACAGTGGTCGTGTTAGTGAGAGCACAGCTGGAGTCAGTTTACAGGTTTTTCAAAATAAGAGTATCGTAACCATTTCAGAAATTGTAGTATTGATATATATTGAAATATCAATAACATTAACATTATTTAACACTAATTAAAAACAAATTAATGACAAATGTATGAGCACTTTATTGCACTTTATTAAGACTTAAATATACAGTTTGTCATTATTTCCTCTTCCAGAATTGGCTGTACTTGTCTGCCCTGAAGTTGTCCCTGAAGTCCACTGGGGGAAGTTTGTGTGTGGTTCTTCTTACATCCCTTTTCTTCTGTCGAGCTCTGCGCTCCTCCTCCGACAGAGTGGAAACATCCACAGGCATCTGTTAAAAAAAAAACCTGTTCAGAGGTGGCGCCAACATGTAGACTGGTATGTGCTCTTCAGACCCTGGACTATCATATGTGTCTCCTAACAATCCCAGTCAGTGAGGGGGGTGGGAACGGCACTCGCTCATTAGGGAGGGCAAGTACTGTGCTCGCCCACGAGCAGAGCAGGCAGGGCCATTAGACAATATAGGCACATGAAAAGCAATGCCTATTAATATTACAACAAATGATAATACCAAATTAAAACTGCAAGCAATGATAAACGGCCCTCACATCCCTAGCAACCGCGGAAGGACACAGACCTCTGCATCACCAAGCTTGGCTCTAACCCACTTTAGTATGCAACAGCTTTTAATGCCACTTGTGTCCGGATAATGTGGACCGAGTCTGAAGCCTGTCGGATGAAAACACGAGGACGAGTTCGTCAAAGTACAAGGACACCAATTCAGGGGTCACGCCTATGAACCAAAAGGTCCGACTTTCTGATGTGTTTATGGCAGGGTCAAAATGTAATTTCTTTCTGTTTTTCACATGTTCTATAGTTGTACCAAGTTTTGTTCTTCTACGGCAAAAATATTCTGCCATTATCAGATCTGATGTTTGAAAGAGTTAGATATTATACACTCATTACAGGCTAGTAACAACCAAACCCACAAATTAATTAAAAAAAAAATTTGATAACTTTTGTTTCCCATTTGGCCCAAATTTTCCCCTCATAGTGGTTGGGTGAAGCAATTTATTGTCAGAAAATTATGTAAACGTATGAGCACAACTGTATGTGTGTTATTTTCCTATGATTAAAAAAAATAAAGCTTTTGCTTTTAGTATTTTATTGACTTTTCAGACATTTGGGGATTGTCATGACAATACGGTGGATGATTGGGGTGGACCTTATTGGCTTTTTTGTTTGTCATCCCATCAGGAATGTGTCTACTAAATTTCATGTCTCTATGACAAACTAAATTTTTGAGTCCATTTATAAAGTTGTAGGGGGTGCCGGAGGGTAATTTCTAAAGATATCCCTTTTCTTTGTTCAGGTCATAAATGGCCACAATTACTTCATTGGGTCCAAGAAGATATGGCCACCTCGTTACAAGGCTCGTTACGGCCAAACCCACAAATTTATCAAAAACTACCTAAAAGTTAAAGGTTAAAGCCAAAACTCCTGGACTCAGTATTCACCTTGAAAACTGAGTCCAGATGCTTTTGCTTTAACCTTTTCTTGAAGATGACCTGGATGACTGAAACCCTCCTCAGACAAAAAGCTACCTGATAACTTTGTCGTCACATGTGTTTAGTTCAATTTGCCCAAGTTTGGCGTCTGTGGAACAAAGCAGATATTTTGGGGGCGCAGTGGCTCAGTGGTAGAGCGGTCGTCCTACAAACAGAAGGTTGGGCGGTTTAATTCAGGCTTTCCCTATAGTTCATACTGTGGTTGTGTCCTTGGTCTTTGCCTCCAGTGTTTGTGGCACTGGTGTATGAATGTGTAAGAATATTTTGTGATGGTCAGAGAGTTTGTGGCACAGAATGACTGCAACGTCTCTGTCAGTGTGCCCCAAGAGTGAATGAATAATTGACATGTAAACGTGTCTGTTAATAATAATAATAATAATAATATTCTTTGCTATTTTTTTAAACAAGGTGTGATTTTGGGGGTTCTGCGTTCCACCAAAAATGGTCGACTTCCTGTTTGGTTTAGGGTGGTGCCCTCCTAGACTTTTATATTTGTCTCGACATGTTATGTCATTTTAATGACAATGAAGATTTATCTAATCTAATATGTATATCAGAAAAAAAAATCAATTGTATATTATACAAAAATAAACTGTTTATTATACATGCATAGTAGACAACATGTATATTGGGTTTAACATTTTTTTCTAGGAATCATAAGTTTTATATAATAGCACTTTTGAGATATTTTAGTCCAGTCTCTGCAAATGTTAGGCCATCAACGGAAATCACAACTTCAGCAGTCTCAAGCACTTTGCCTGTGAGGGTGCGGAATAGCACTACAGACACTTACCACCAGGATCCGTCGGGGTTCTTTGTATCTGACGTGGACTGTGGAGCCATCAGGCCGGAGCAGCAGCACGGGGAAGCTTCTCTCCATTACCTGACGCCCACAGCGCACCACAGACGTCCTGTTGGAGTTGAGCCGGGCCGACAGTTGTGAGGCCTGAGACAGACAAACACACCTGCACAACAACACAACAGTGTTATGTCATTGATGAAATTGATGATTTATCTTGCACATAAGTATACACTGTGTGCACGATTATTAGGCAAATGATTATTTTGACCATACCATCATTTTATCCATAATTTCCATCTCCAAGCTGTATAAACTTGAATCCTTATTGGACTTAATGCATATCAGGTGATGTGTATTTGTGTAACGAGGGAGGGTGTGGCCTAACGAGATCAACACCCTATATCAAGGTGTGCATACCTTTTAGGCAGATTCTTCTCAGAAACAATGGGCCAAAAAAAGAGATTTAATGATTCTGAAAAGTAAAAAATTGTAAAAAGTCTTTCACAGGGATGCAGCACTCTTGAAATATCGAAGATATTGGGGCGTGATCACAGAACCATCAAACGTTTTGTAGCAGTGGTCCAGGAAAAGTCAGATTTTTATGCAAGACAACATGCATCAAAAGTTCACCACTGCGTGGCTGGCCAGTAAAGGCCTTAAAGAGAGAAGCAGAAGCCTAAAGAACTGTGTAAGTGTATGTGATTCTTGTCTTTTTGAGCCTAGTGCTTTCTTGGAGGAGTTGGATGTGCTTCTCTCATCTTTCCCTGAGGATGTTACTCCTCTGGTGGTATTAGGAGACTTCAACATCCACCTTGAAAAGCCACAGGCTGCTAACTTCAATAACCTGACTGCATCATTTGACCTCAAGCGGGTCTATACAGCAACCCACAAGTCTGGTAATCAACTAGATCTTATCTACATAAAAGGTACTCATCACACTCGGGTCACGCCACTGCACACGTCTAATCATTTCTTCGTAACTCTCAACCTAACTTCTCCAGACACTGCAATTGTTTTAACGCTTTCCGACGCAACCTGCGTACACTCAGTCCCTCCCGTTTTTCCTCTGCGCTCCCACCCTCTGAGGAGCTCTCTCTTTTAAAACACCAACACTGCCACCGACACTGTGCTCCACGCTTACATCCTGCTTGGACAACAGCCTCCGGTCAGCTGAGAGAAAATGGCGCAAGTTAAAAGCTCCTACTAACCTCTGTATCTACCAGTCTCTCCTCTCTACTTTCTCCGCTGATGTCACCTCTGCAAAAACTGTCTACTACCATTCCAAGTTAATCAACTCACCTGACTCGCGCACTCTCTTTAAAACCTTTTCTGCCCTCCTTTGTCCGCCTGCTCCCCCATCTTCATCGGATTTAACAGCTGATAATTTTGCGTCTTTCTTTATAAAGAAAACGACCGCCATCAGCAGTCAGTTCTCTGCGCCACCACCTGTCGAGCTCATTCAGACCCTGATATGTGTTTGCTCACTTCCTTCTCTCCTCTAACTGAAGCAGATGTTTCCAAGGTCATTAGTTCTAACCACCCTACTACCTGCCCGCTGGATCCCATCCCCACACATCTCCTTCAGGCCATCTCTCCATCTGTCGTGCCTGCTCTCACCCACATCATCAACTCATCTCTTTCCACTGGGTCCTTCCCACAGCTTTCAAAGAGGCCCATCACACCACTACTGAAGAAACCCACTCTTAACCCTACTCTGCTAGAAAACTACAGACCGGTTTCCCTCCTTCCCTTCATTGCCAAAGCTCTGGAGCGAGTTGTATTTACTCAGCTCTCATCCTTTCTCACACGGAACAACCTCCTGGACCAGAACCAGTCTGGATTCAGAGCGGACATTCCACCAAAACTGCCCTGCTCTCAGTCATCAAAGCTCTGAGACTGGCAAAGGCAACATCCAAGTCATCTGTACTCATCTTACTGGATCTGTCTGCTGCTTTTGACACTGTTAATCATCACATCCTCCTGTCTTCTCTCAGGGCGATGGGTGTCTCTGGAATGGCATTGCAATGGTTCACGTCTTACCCCCTTAGCCTGTTGTATTTATTTTTGGAATGTATTTATTTATCAATTATTATTTAATTTATGATTATAAAAGGGGTGCACTTAAGACAGTATTATCATAAAATGATATGTGATATGAATGTTTTATTTGAAAAAAAAAAGTCAGTTTTTACAGTTGAATGTACTATTCATTCTTAACATGAAGACTTGTTTTGGTGATTTTATTATACTATGCTTTTTGCCCAAAATGGACTTTAAAAGTAGCCCGCGGACTTGGCAACACGCCGTCACTTAACTGTCATAATTAATCGGAGCAAACAAAGTTTTACTAAGTTTTACAAAGTTTTACTTTCAGTTTATTTTATTTAACCTAAATTTATACTCGCATCATTACAACCTTTTTAAAAATATATAAAAATAATCATAAAAAATATATATATAAAAATCTGGAAATCATCTCGCGACCCCCCGCCCACCACTCCGAAACGTTAGCCTTCTGCTGCTAGCCCTGACCTGCTAGCCGTCCTGCCGTTAGCCTCCTAACGTTAACGTTAGCCCTGACGCGGTTCTGATGGACTCTCTGGTTTATGGACTTACCTAGACAGCAGGCTCCAAGGACCATACGCTCTTCTTAAAGACATGTTAAATGTGGTGATGGTCCTCTGACATCAGCAGCTCCAACACACATGCGTGGTGGCTCTTGAACCAATTGTACTGAACCACAATGCCAAAGCGTGGTTTGGTCATGTGACTAGTGATGTATAAACCACTTTCCTAGTGATGGGTCGGTCGCGAACGAGCCGGTTCTAAAAGCCGCTCTTTTAATTGAAAGATGGGAGCCGGCTCACGTTTTATTTAATTCGTTTTATTATATTTATTAGGTAATACAAGGCAGAGTGATATGACCTCTGCGCTACAGGCGCTTCCTGTAGAGAGGCGAATGCCACGTGCTGCTGTGTAACCAATCATGCGAGGAGAGGCAAGGATCAAACCATCAAGCAGAGAGGGGCGGGGGTGTGCTCTGAACAGGACGGAGGGAGAGAAGCCTGTACGAAAATGAGTGACAGTAGGAAAAGAGCATTTGGATGCATTTTGTGAAAACAAAGGCAGAATGCAGAATTTACCAGATTAAGGCGTATCAAGCAATTTATTGATTAGAAAATTATTAGAAATACAAGTCTTTTTTTTTTAACTTTTGTAATTAAGCTGCCATTCCTGCTGTTGCTTACTTATCAAAGAGCAGAAGGTTTTAAGATGCCACATTCTGTATTAATATCTTTGGTGTTTCAAAGTTTAAACATCCCCTATTATGTTCAATTAAACAGTTTACAAACCAATATGCCTACAAGCCACAATGCTCACTTGATATAAACTAGGTTTGGGAATAAGTCTTAACTCTTATTATTTAATGCAGTGAATAATTCATATGTTGTGTCTCTTTATGGCACTATCCATTAAAAATGTATTTCCTATTTGTTTTTTTCTAAGAATGGATGTAATCTGCCCTAATGGATATATGCTCAGCTCTCAGGTCTGCTCTCAGGTCTGCCCGCTGGTCTGCTCTCAGGTCTGCTCTCAGGTCTGCCCGCAGGTCTGCTCTCAGGTCTGCTCTCAGGTCTATTCTCAGGTCTATGCTCAGGTCTGCTCTCAGGTCTACGCTCAGGTCTGCTCTCAGGTCTATTCTCAGGTCTACTCTCAGGTCTATTCTCAGGTCTATGCTCAGGTCTGCTCTCAGGTCTGCTCTCAGGTCTGCTCTCAGGTCTACTCTCAGGTCTGCTCTCAGGTCTGCCCGCAGGTCTGCTCTCAGGTCTGCTCTCAGGTCTGCTCTCAGGTCTGCTCTCAGGTCTGCTCTCAGGTCTGCTCTCAGGTCTGCTCTCAGGTCTGCTCTCAGGTCTACTCTCAGGTCTGCTCTCAGGTCTGCTCTCAGGTCTGCTCTCAGGTCTACGCTCAGGTCTGCTCTCAGGTCTGCTCTCAGGTCTGCTCTCAGGTCTACTCTCAGGTCTGCTCTCGGGTCTGCTCTCGGGTCTACTCTCGGGTCTACTCTCAGGTCTACTCTCAGGTCTACTCTCAGGTCTGCTCTCAGGTCTGCTCTCAGGTCTACTCTCAGGTCTCCTCTCAGGTCTGCTCTCAGGTCTGCTCTCAGGTCTGCTCTCAGGTCTGCTCTCAGGTCTGCTCTCAGGTCTGCTCTCAGGTCTACTCTCAGGTCTGCTCTCAGGTCTGCTCTCAGGTCTGCTCTCAGGTCTGCTCTCAGGTCTGCTCTCAGGTCTGCTCTCAGGTCTGCTCTCAGGTCGGCTCTCAGGTCTGCTCTCAGGTCTGCTCTCAGGTGTGCTCTCAGGTCTACTCTCAGGTCTGCTCTCAGGTCTGCTCTCAGGTCTACTCTCAGGTCTGCTCTCAGGTCTGCTCTCAGGTCTGCTCTCAGGTCTGCTCTCAGGTCTACTCTCAGGTCTACGCTCAGGTCTGCTCGCAGGTCCACTCTCAGGTCTGCTCTCAGGTCTACTCTCAGGTCTACTCTCAGGTCTACGCTCAGGTCTGCTCTCAGGTCTACTCTCAGGTCTACGCTCAGGTCTGCTCTCAGGTCTGCTCGCAGGTCTTCTCTCAGGTCTATTCTCAGGTCTGCTCTCAGGTCTACTCTCAGGTCTACGCTCAGGTCTGCTCGCAGGTCTGCTCTCAGGTCTACTCTCAGGTCTACTCTCAGGTCTACGCTCAGGTCTACGCTCAGGTCTGCTCTCAGGTCTGCTCGCAGGTCTACTCTCAGGTCTGCCCTCAGGTCAGTTTAATAAAATCAAACTTCTAATACTGTATATCCCATTATATAGCCTACCTCTAAATAGCTCCTCTACCTCTTCATTCCCCCCTTTGATTCTGTTTTAAGAATCATAGACAAATCACCAGTATTAACAGTCTGTATGATTATTCTGTCACAGCAGGACATCTGTTCATCCCACAGTTCTTCCTCATTTCTCTTTAGTCTCTAATTTACTTGGCGTCGTATTTGCTTCCTTAAAAGTTTGAATCTTTTTTTTATATTGTGTATACAGATTGACAGTGTGAAAGATGACACCAGACCTTCTCGTGAAACTTTCACTTTTCTCCCAGTGAACCTGATGGTTGAACACTTTTGACGAAGACTCCATTCCCAGACCTGATCTTCAGATCTTCAGCAGGGAAGGTGCTCTGTTATTCTGTAGGAAGTTAACTTTTGGATTTCTGTTAGATGTTGTCTAAAGCAGTATCTGATCCATGAGTCTGTTTATTGGCCTCTCACTAGAGACTCTTTGACACTAGATGACTCTGTGCCCTTCTCCACAACTCTAATCTCTAAACCCTTCCAAAGTGACTTTTATGACCTCTCTGTGTGTATTCTAATTCCATACAGGTCTTTTTTCTCTGAACAAGGATTAACGTGTCAACATTGGTTTATGCCTTGTCTTCTTCTACCATTAAAACTGAAGCCTAAAATACTCCAGACCATATTGTGAGAAGTTCACTCCTAAACCTTTAACCACAATCACTCCTTAGTCAATGCTTTGATCTGAGCCACTTGCCAAACACTGCTGTGGTCATTTATAAGGCTGTGCTATGTATGTATGTATGTATGTATGTATGTATGTATGTATGTATGTATGTATGTATGTATGTATGTATGTATGTATCATCAAAGTGACCGGCAGAGGTTTCATTTTCCGGACATTTTTTTCGTTACCATCAACTACCTCACATCTTAGCCATGGGAACTTGTCACTCCATTCCGACCCGTCGCCCCTACACTTCGGCTTTTTCTCCGGTGGTGGCGGAGCTGTCTGGCTCTGGACATCTGAGGCTTCAGGCGTTCCTGATTCAGTATCCTCCTTCGCGTCTGGCCTCTGAAAAACCTTTTAAGGCTAGTTTGCCTGGGCCTGGCCATATTTGAAACGTCTCTCAATAGTTCGTGGTTTAGGTCTATATTATAGCCGTTAGGCGTGCGCTTTATTTGAAATGCAACATGCGATGTTGTTTAAAAACTTTCAAACGGTCGATTCAGATTGTGTTGGGGGGCGGGGCCGGGATTATTAGGCCGTTTTAATCTGACAATTTGACCGGAGAGATTTAATTTTGTCGGACATTTAATTTTTTTCCCGGCCAATGACCGGTAATTACCGGACAACGGAACCCCTGGTATGTATGTATGTGTATATATGTGTATATATATGTGTGTGTGTGTGTGTGTATATATATATATATATATATATATATATATATATATATATATATATATATATATATATATATATATATATATATATATATATATATATATATATATATATATATATATATATATATATATATATATATATATATATATATATATATATATATATATATATATATATATATATATATATAGCTCAGCTGGTAAGGACATGGCCTTTCACACAGGGACCCAGGTTCGAATCCTCGGGTGCTATCCAGTGTGGGTCCTTAGGCAAGACCCTTCGCGCTACTGCCTACCTCATAATGATGAGAGACAATAAATGCTATGAGATGCCGGATCAGACGTCGCCCGGCCAAACAAGGTCTGCGTCAGGTGTTGGGGAACCAGAGCAACTTGATGACAAATGGGCTACTGGAACAAGACGGAGATGGGCGAGATGCGATAACAAGGCTCTGTTGGAATGCTACTACTCCAGTAACCCTAGTCAGAGGGGTTACATGAAGAGAATGTGGGATGAATGGTTACTACGAAAGTGTTCCAACATCCACAAGCGGCAGCTGCTATCACAACTTGAGATTGACGAGATACAACACAAAAAATGCTACGGCAAGGGGGAGCCAGGACGCAAGGTCAGAGGGGAGCCAACAGGTGCTCCCAACCGAGATTGGGTATGAAGCCCCAACAATTGAAATAACGCTGAACGAGGCAGCGACTGACCTGAAAGACAAGATCATGGCGAGAATGAATGCAAGGCAACTCCGACGCCAATTACAACGGCTAAGTGAAGTACCATCAGAAAGTCTCCTAGAAGATGTGAATGCAGCATTGAGTGCGATCCCTACCACATCCATCACTGAAACCAATGAGCTGCTATACACCTCCGCAGCAGTGATCCTCGAGATGCTTGGCTATAAGAGCAACCATGGGAGCCATGAGAAACAGTACCCACCATGGAAACAAAGGCTGGAGGCTAAGATCAAGCAGACACGTAGAGAAGTAAGCCAACTGACAGAGGCCAAGAAAGGTGCAATGAGAAAACAGGTACCCAAGAGGTACAACCAGATGCCCATACCTGAAGCACTTGAAACTGCCAAACAAAGGCTCCAAGCCTTGGCCAGCCGCCTAACGAGGTACACAAGAGAGAACGGCCAGAAGAATAAACCGGCTGTTCGCAACTCAACATGCAAAAGTGTACGCCAATGGCAGGGTAATAACAGCAGAGCAGACCCTCCAAGGCTGGAAACTGAACAATACTGGAAAAGTATATGGGAGAGGGAGGCATCACACAACAGCGATGCACAGTGGCTGGTGGCTCTGAGAGAGGACCACAGCAACCTCCCTGAACAGAATCCAGTTACCATCACAGCGGCAGACATCCAAGAAAGACTCTCAGGTATGAAAACTGACAGCACCGGGCCCTGACAGGATCCACACCTACTGGCTAAAGAAGCTCACTGCACTCCACGAGCGCCTTGCAGCACAAATGAACCAGCTGCTAAGGGATGGGACGCACCCTGAATGGCTTACAGAAGGGCGTACAATCCTGATCCTGAAGGATCCCACAAAGGGTACAGTCCCATCCAACTATCTCTCCACAACATGGAAGCTCATGTCAGGCATCATTGCGGCTAAGATAAGTGGGCACATGGATCAATACATGAGCAAAGCACAGAAGGGCATCGGCAAAGAAACCAGAGGAGCTAAACACCAACTCCTGGTTGACAGAACAGTCACCCAAGACTGCAGAACCCGACACACCAACCTGTGCACTGCCTGGATTGATTACAAGAAAGCATATGACTCAATGCCACACACATGGATCACTGAATGCTTGGAGATGTACAACATCAACAGGACTCTAAGAGACTTCATTGCAAATTCAATGAGGCTGTGGAAAACCACCCTTGAGGCCAATGGCAAGCCACTTGCACAAGTATCCATCAAATGTGGCATATACCAAGGAGATGCTCTATCCCCACTGCTGTTCTGCATAGGCCTGAACCCCTCAGCCAAATAATCGACAAGACTGGCTATGGATACCGACTCAGGAATGGGGCCACCATCAGTCACCTCCTCTACATGGATGACATCAAGCTATACGCTAAGAGTGAGCGGGACATCGACTCACTGATCCACACCACCAGGATCTACAGCTCTGACATTGGGATGTCATTCGGGCTTGAGAAGTGTAGTCGAATGGTGACGAAGAGAGGGAAGGTAGTCCACACAGAAGGGGTCTCACTCCCAGAAGGAACAATAGCAGACATTGAGGATGGTTACAAGTACCTTGGAATACCACAGGCAAATGGCAACCTCAAGAGGTAACAAGGAAAACAGCAACTGCCAAATACCTCCAACGAGTAAGGCAAGTCCTAAGAAGTCAGCTCAATGGCAAGAACAAGGCACGGGCAATAAACAGCTACGCCTGCCAGTGATCAGATACCCTGCGGAATAATAAGGTGGCCAAAGGAAGAGATACAGATCACAGACGTTAAGACACGAAAGCTCCTCACCATGCATGGAGGGTTCCACCCCAAATCCAGCACCCTGAGACTGTACGCTGGCCGTAAAGAAGGCGGCCGTGGACTAGTGAGTGTGAGAGCCACTATCCAGGATGAAACATCCAAGATCCACAAGTACATCAAAGATAAGGCCCCAAAGATGACGTGCTCAGTGAATGTCTCAGGCAATGGGGAACAGAGGAAGAGGAGCTGGAGGAGGGACCATCATGGGAGGACAAACCCCTACATGGGATGTACCACCGAACATAACTGAAGTGGCTGATATCAAGAAATCCTACCAATGGCTAGAACGGGCCGGACTGAAGGACAGCACAGAGGCACTCATCATGGCTGCACAGGAGCAGGCCTTGAGCACCAGAGCAATAGAGGCCCAAATCTACCACACCAGACAAGACCCAAGGTGTAGGCTGTGCAAACAGGCCCCTGAGACAATCCAACACTTAACTGCAGGGTGTAAGATGCTGGCAGGAAAGCATACATGGAGCGCCATAACCAAGTGGCTGGCATAGTGTACAGGAACATCTGTACGGAGTATGGACTGGAAACTCCGAGGTCAAAGTGGAAACACCTCCAAAGGTGATAGAGAACGACCGAGCCAAGATCCTGTGGGACTTCCAGATTCAGACTGACAGAATGGTAATGGCAAACCAACCAGACATTGTGGTGGTGGACAAACAGCAGAGGAAGGCGTTGTGGTTGGCGTTGCAATACCAAGTGATTGCAACATCAGGAAAAAGGAACATGAGAAACTAGAGAAATACCAAGGCCTCAGAGAAGAGCTGGAAAAGGCTTGGAAGGTGAAAGCGACAGTGGTGCCTGTGGTCATCGGAGCACTCGGGGCAGTAACCCCCAAACTGGAAGAGTGGCTACAGCAGATCCCTGGAAGAACACCAGACATCTCGGTCCAGAAAAGTGCAGTACTAGGAACAGCAAAGATAATGCGCAGAACCCTCAAGCTCCCAGGCCTCTGGTAGAGGACCCGAGCTCGAAGGATGAGAGACCACCCGCGGAGGGTGAAGGACAAATTTTTTTATATATATATATATATATATATATATATATATATATATATATATATGTGTATATATATGTGTGTATATATATATATATATTTAAAAAAAAAAAGGAACTGTTTACTTAAATGGCCATATCTTGATTGATTCAAGCCGTAAGGGTAAATAACAAGCTCTTTTGTTTGTGAATGAATTACGAAATCTGAAAGGTTACACATGAAATGTTTGATGGTTTATTTTTATTCTTAAAACTTGTGAAATGTGAGGAAATCGTATGGTAAAGAGCTTTACATTCCGAAAGTTGACTAGCTGTTCTAATTCTTATTGAGGTGAATATCTAAAGTGTTTTTTTGTATTTAATTGACATTTTGGGTAAGGCCTATCTTAATATTTGAAGTGATCAGTGTTAGATTACATCTCCATACATACATCAATTAGTGATATAAATATGTCAGGAAAAAAGGAAAAAGCCATTGATGAGAAAGATCCAAACTCTGATGAACATTCAACAGAAGAGACATCTAGAAGCCTAGAAGAAAGAGTATCTCGTGAACGAAAGCTTACAGAAAAAGGCAAACAAATGCGTGAAGAGGAAGCCAGGGCTGGACTGGTAATCTGGCATACCGGGCAAATGGGCCGACGCACTTGGGGGCCGGTCCATACAATATGATTTTTTTTTTTTTTTTTTTATTGGCCAATGACCGGTCCATAAAGCAGGGACAGCGGCCCATTGGTTCATTTTTTATACTGACACTGGACTGGCCCAATCATCTCTTAACAGACTCCACCCCTCCTCCTCTGTTTCTTGTGTTAGATGCAGTTAGTGGCTCAGAGCCAGAAATCTGTGGATTTAGGAGAAACTAAAGTGCGGTTGCGGAGCAAAAAATAAAAATGCTAGAGGTTGATGCCTCAACATGTGCAAAAATAACAGACATGATTAGTGCTGTAGCTTCAGTATCCAAGCCTACAGTACCTGACGACATTTTGCAGAAACATGGAGAGTGTAATTGAAACGGTAAGCATGTTAGCTACATGATTAACAGGGAGGGAGTGTTAATCAGGGCGGGTGCAGGAGGAAAGTGTGTGTGTGTGTGGGCCACGGAGATGATGATTTACCTAAATTAATAGAATATTATAATAAGACAACTTAATCGTTGTTGCCATTATATAGTCTGTCAGATTGTCACCCACTGCACTAGCCACTCAGTCAGCTAAAGTCAAATAACACAGCATAAGCTAGGTTAGCAGAGTTAACTTATTCAATTGCAACTTTGGCTGACTATTCTAATGTTAACCCTTTAATACCCATAATGGCCGTGCGGCCCTTCTCTAGAAAAAACTTAAATGATGCCATTTGATTATTTTAATTTTAACTTTCTAGCTCGACGCACTCTCAGAGTTCAGAACTCCTTCTTCCAACAACACGCGATCACGCTTGCGAAAGATAGCAGCAGGAAGTGTTAGCGTCACAGAAAACATCCAAGAAGAAAATGATCCGTTTTTCAAAATAAAGCGGAACGAACAAGGAAACATTGAAGAACTACAATGTCTTATATTAACATAATATAATACTGTGTAGGAGAGAATATTAATACGATTTATCAGACATTTACACATGCTATTTGGGGATTAAAAACCCGCCTTGCATTTTGAAAGCTGTATATTTTTGTTTAGCTGTATTTTCAACGAAGTAGATATTTGCTCATGTTTCTAATGAATTTCCAACATCATTAATATGCAATATTTACGCTGAGTGAATAATATGAATATCATATATTTTTAGGACGTTTTGTGTGAGTAATTTGGTAGTATAGGTTGGTTTTCTTTTTTTTTTAAGGGGAGTATCTCAACAATGAGAGGTAAATCTTGTTTGGTGTCATATTAAAAGAGGGTTTGTGCTCTTTAAAACAAAGTAGCCTATATATATATATATATATATATATATATATATATATATATATATATATATATATATATATATATATATATATATATATATATATATATATATATAACCAAAATGGATCCTTACTATGTGTACTTTTAATAACTCTTCCAAATAATTGTAATCTCTCTCTCTCTGTCCTTATGTATAATCAAGCCAGGTTGAGTTAGCAGTGGAGGAGAGAGACAGGGAGGTTTGATCACCAGGAGTCTGTCAAGAGAGAGTGAGTACACTGGTCCACTTGCACTGGTACACTGGTCCATGGCACTTAGTTCTCAGCTTTGTAGGGGTTTTTGGAATGGAACAGTAGATATGCATATCTACAGGGACCGCAAGGATGGTGTACTAGTTGGTTGTGTCTGACCGATTGTGGTGGGCATCTGAGTAAAAATGCCAGGGCCTGTCCCAGTCCAGCCCTGGAGGAAGCTAAAAGGCACGTAAAGGAGAGCCTATGAATCTTGGAAGCAGATAGCACGAGAAGTTAGAACTAAGCTTAAGAAATTCTGTTTGAAGGAGGATCTTGATAAAATGAATCAACACATTCAGGATGGATATGATCGTGTAAATCAAAATTATGAGCCACTTCAGCGCAATTCTCTTAGCACATCAGAGATCGTGCGGAAACTGGATGCTTGTAACACACTGACTACAGAAATATGTGACCTTGTGAGTAAACGGCTTGATGTAAGTCTAGTTCAAGAGACCTTTAAAGAGGAAGCTGAAAAGGAAAGAGTGCGAATGATTTTAAGTCGTGATGAATATAAGTCTGTTTTGGTGGGACAAGCACTGAAAGTGTTATTTCAGAAGAATCCATAAAATTGGGTAACCTGTCAATCATAAGCTCTAAGGCTTCTAGCAAGCGAGTAGATGCGGAAGCAGATCTCGCAGCCAAATTAGAACAAGCAAAGTCTATTGAAGAGATACAAGCTCAACAGGCCAAACTTATTAAGCTGGAAAGTGAATGGAAACTCCATGAGTCACAAATATTGATAGAAATGAAGCAGAAACAAGCAGAAGTGGAGTTGAAGTTAGAAGAGGAGAAAACAAAGCTAAAAATGTTGCAAGCGAGCGTGGATGTGAAAGTGGCTGCAGCTCGAGTTAGAACATACAATAAACTGGAAGGTGATATGGAGAATATGGTGGGAGAACCTTGGTGCTTGGGCAGTTTTAAAGGACAGGTACGGAAATCCATTCATTGTGCAGAAAGCGTTTCGAGATAAGCTGATGAAATGGCCTAAAATTAGTCCTAATGATTCTCTGGCACTTAGAGATTTCGCAGATTTTTTAAAGAGCTGTGTAGAAGCTATACCCCATGTTAAAGGATTGGCTATTTTAAATGATTGTGAGGAAAATCATAAGCTCTTGAGAAAATTACCAGACTGGATTGTCCGCAAATGGAGCCGAATCGTAGTGGAGCAGCTCGACGCATCTGGAGAATATCCAATCTTTGAACACTTTACGAAGTTTGTGCTGAAGGAAGCCCGCATAGCCTGTAATCCCATCACTTCTTCCTTCCTGAGCTCCAGCTCAGTAGATGAAAAGTTTCCTAAGAGGGCAAAAGCACTCAGTACAAGTGCACAAACAAAATATCATGCATTTAAGTCAGAAAGTTGGTCTCTTCAAGCCAAAGCTGCCTTGTCCTGTCTGTAAGGATGAGCTGCACGGCATTGCTAAGTGCCCAGTTTTGCTGCCAAGTCTATGGGAGATAAAAGGGTGTTCATACATCAAAATTATCTATGCTTTGGATGCTTGCGTAAGGGACATATAACTAAAGATTGTAAAACCCGGCATGTCTGTGGAGTATGTAGCCGGCGTCATCCAACCTGTTTGCATGAGGAGAGAGAGAAGAGATCCAGTGAAATAAGGATAAGTTCCACTTCTGATTCAACAGAAGGACAAGCAAATCCACAAATACGCACAGTCTTGTCCCATGCAGTAACTCAGAATTCTTCTGCTACCTCAAGTATTGTTCCGGTTTTCTTGTCATCTATGAAAGAACCTCAGAAGGAAATTCTTACCTATGCTCTTCTTGACACACAGAGTGATTCATCTTTCGTCTTGGAAGATCTTTTCAGAGAGCTGGATGTAGTTTCTCAACCATTACAGTTGAAGCTTAGCACAATGACTGCTGTAGACACCGTTATAGCCAGTCAAAAGTGTGTGGTTTGCTAGTTCAAGCTTTCATTCTGAAAATCGCATACAGTTACGGCAAGCATACACGTGACTTTATTCCTGTTGATAAGTCTTGCATACCAACCAGAACCACAGCGTCGCAGTGGCCTCATCTCAAACATCTTGCAAATAACTTGCCATCTCTTCAAGACTGCGCAGTGGGACTGCTGATTGGCTATGATTGTCCTTCAGCTTTAGCTCCCCTTGAGGTCATCACTGGTGGTGAGAATGAGCCATTCGCTCAGAAGACCGAGCTGGGATGGAGTATCATAGGAGCAGCTAATCCCCACTTGGATAGGCAGGGAAGTCAAAGATTCGTACATAGGGTTGCAGTGAGAGAGATGCCAGTTCCATCAGCCGTAGACATCTTGAAGGTTCTGGAGTCTGACTTCAACGAGAGGAATTCTGAGGGTAAATGTGTCTCTCAAGATGATGTGCGCTTCATACAGATTCTTAGCGAAAACATTCAGCAGATTAAGGACGGTCATTTGGAGATGCCACTCCCATTTAAAGGCCAAACTCCCCCATTATTACCTAATAATAAGAAGCTGGCTATAATTCGCTTGCAGCACTTAAAGAGGAAGTTAAAGGCCAATCAACAGTTTTACGGTCATTACAAGGCATTCATGGAGGATGTAATCAACAAAGGTGACGCAGAGCCAGCCCCAGAGGTGTCTGTCGGAGATGTTGTTTGGTACATACCCCACCACGGTGTGTACCACCCGAAGAAGCCTGACAAACTGAGAGTTGTCTTTGATTGTTCAGCTAAATTCTGTAGCATCTCGTTGAAGCGATACTTTGCTGACAGGCCCTGATATGATAAATTCCTTGGTGGGAGTTCTCTGTCGATTTAGGAAGGAGAAGGTGGCCATCATCTGCGATATTGAAAGGATGTTCCATCAGTTCTTCGTCACACCTGACAATCGAAGTTACCTGAGGTTTCTATGGTGGGAGCATGGAGACCTTGATCGTGAGCCTAAGGAATATCAGATGGCAGTCCATCTCTTCGGTGCTGCTTCCTCTCCAGGGTGCGCTAACTTTGGCCTGAAATATCTTGCACAGCAATATAAAGCACATTATCCTTCTGCAGCGGCATTTGTTGAAAATAGTTTCTATGTTGATGATGGCCTAGTGAGTGTCCCTACAGTTAAGGAGGCCTGTGAACTGATAGTTGAAGCACAAGAGTTGTGTAAAAGAGGAGGCCTACGACTCCACAAATTCAATTCGAAAGTGAAGTTCTCAATTGTGTTGAGGCATCTGAAAGAGCATCAAGGGTCAAAGCGTCTTGACCTCAATCCTGATTCAGCCTCAATAGAATATGCATTGGGTATCCAGTGGCTAATTGAAAGTGACAGTTTCAGTTTTAACATAAACTTGAGAGACAGACCAGATACACGCCGGGGCATTCTATCAGTCATAGCTTCCTTGTATGATCCTCTGGGCTTTGTGGCTCCATTTGTTCTAAGCGGAAAGTGCATTCTGCAGGAACTATGCCGTCGGAGCATTGGATGGGATGACCTGCTTCCTGAGGACTTGCTCCACGGTGGGAGGAATGGAAGGCTGGTCTTCAAGGCCTTCAAGCAGTCTGGATCCCAAGATGTTATCATCCACAAGACTTTGGCAAGATTGTGAGCGTAGAATTGCACCACTTTGCAGACGCTAGTAGCGTAGGCTATGGTGCATGTTCTTACCTTCGATATAAGGATGTCAGGAACAAAGTCCACTGCAGTTTCGTCATGGCAAAGGCTAGGGTTGCACCATCAAAGATCACAAGCATTCCCCGTTTAGAACTTTCAGCTGCTGTGATCGCAGCCAGATTGAGCGCTTTTGCTGAAATCGGAGCTAAATATGAAGATTGATGAGGAATTCTTCTGGACAGATTCTCAAGTCACTCTAGCATACATCAACAACGGCACGGAGATTTCATATCTTTGTGGCGAATCGTGTTCAGCTTATACGAGTACACCAATCCGAGTCAGTGGCATTACGTTGATACAACGGAAAACCCAGCGGATCATGCCTCTAGGGGGCTCCGTGCATCAGAAATTTTATCAACAACCTGGCTATCAGGTCCTGACTTCTTGTGGAAGAAAGAGTTCCATCTTGAACCTACTTCCCGACACCCGACCTGTTGGTTGGTGACCCAGAGGTTAAAACCATTCAGACTTTTGCAATAAGAGTGACTGATTCCACGAACATGCTTGATCGCCTGTCTAGGTTATCCTCGTGGACAACACTCCTTAAGGTAGTGGCAAGAATTAAGAGGTTAGTGTTTGGAAGTGTCAAACCGAGGTTGTGACTGTCAAAGAGCGTGAGAGTGCTGCCAAGGCAGTGATAAAGCTTGTCCAACAGCAAGCATTCAGTCGAGAGATGAAGTTGATTGAAGCAGGGAAAGTCTTCCATGTTCTAGCCCACTTTTTAGTCTTGATCCCATTCTTAAAGAGGGTATACTTTGTGTTGGTGGAAGATTGAAACATTCATCGCTTAGCAGAATTTAAGCATCCGCGCATTCTACCCAAAGACAGTCATATCACCCAGCTTGTATTGTCACACTATCATTCACAAGTATGCCATCAAGGTCGAAGTCAAACTCAAATGGAGCTTAAAGCAAATGGATTCTGGATCATCAGTGGCAGCAAGTTGGTTGCGAAACTGATACACATGTGTGTTCAGTGCAGGAAACTGAGGCGGCCGGTAGAAGAGCAGCGTATGGCTGAGCTTCCTAAGGGCGTGTTGAAGCATCTGCCCATTCACATACTGTGGAATGGACTGCTTTGGACCATTTGTCATTAAAAGGTGTAGGAAGGAGTACAAAAGGTACGGCTTGATATTTACTTGTTTCTATTCCCGAGCCGTCCACATTGAAATGTTGGAAGATCTATCCACTGACTCCTTTATCAATGCCGGTGTCTCATAAGCCTAAGAGGAGTAGTCGACAACTGTATAGTGACCAAGGCAGGAATTTCATAGGAGCAAGGAATGAATTGAAAGAGGCACTTAAACAGTCGACAACCAGGCTTTGGAAATGTTTCTGGCTGAGCATCAGTGTGAGTTTGTCTTCAATGCCCCATCAGCAAGCCATGCTGGCGGAGTTTGGGAGCGTCAGATACGCACTGTGCGAAGTGTTTTGGATGCTACTTTGGCTCAAAGTTTGGGTAGGCTTGATGATTCCTCCCTTAGGACACTTTTTTATGAGGCCATGGCCATCGTAAATAGCCGTCCACTGACAGTGGATGGAATAAATGATCCC
>CM044559.2:0-5000 GCA_024416835.2 Perccottus glenii | reverse complement strand
TCTTATACAAAGTCGATGGCCATCATCCAACTGAGTAGCAATGTTAGCCTTCCCAGCAACGCAAATTTCAGGCAGTTGTCCATATGCGTCTTTGTGTGTTCGTGTTTTTATTTTTCCGAAAAATGTTTCATGTCCTGAACACCGTTTTCACACCAGGCTCGATCGGTCGCTGCAGTTTTAAAAAGCAAACAAGGGAAGCAAAACAGCGAGTTAGTTACTCCACAGCCGGTTAGCCACGGCTTCCTAGTGTACCATGTCCGCGAAAAGCCTCTAGTGTAAGACGCTTCCTTGTCTTTCACCTGCTGTCTGATGTTAATTTGTGGCTGGTCCGGTCCCATTTCTTTTATTTTTTGTTTTTCAGCCAGTGGTCTTCTTTCAAACGGAGTTTGAAGAAGAGATTGCACGGTTTCTTTCTCGTGTGACGCCGGCGCCATTGTCAACTCGAATCTCACTGCCGCCGCCGCGGTTGGGTGTGGTCACGCACTGCTGCCCATCGGAGAATTATTACTGCGCGTCACTGATTGGTTGAATTGATCACATTTAGTGACGTTTTATAGCATATCAGAGCTCCATTGGTTAGATAGTGAGGGCGCCCTTTCTCGGCGCCCCAAGCATAAAACTACCATAGACTGTAAAAAGAAAACTACACATTTATGATGTTATGCGGCACATGATGAAGCTGGTAGACAAAAGACCCCTCCCCACCCCTCTCCCTCATTCTAGTGTGAAAAACACGTACAGAAGAAAGTCATGTTTTTTTCAAACTGAATTTTTTATTTTATTTTTTTTTTACTTGGTAGGAGGGGCGGTGCCCCAGCGCACATAATAGATCAGCCGCCCCTGGTATATATATATGTATGTGTGCATATATATATATATGTATGTGTATATATGTGTGTATATATATATGTATGTGTATATATGTGTATGTATGTGCGTGCATATATATATGTATGTGTGTGTATATATATATATGTATGTGTATATATATGTGTGTGTGTATGTGCGTGCATATATATATGTATGTGTATATATGTGTGTATATATACATATGTATGTGTATATATATGTGTGTGTATGTGCGTGCGTGTGTGTTGAGTCTGTAATTCAGGAGGCCTTGCTTTCTTTAACCATCTTCTCCCACATCTCTTAAAATCTTTTCATAAGCCCTTAGACTTGGGCTGTATGAGGTCTGTTTGGGATCGGAAAACGGAAATGCAGACTTGTCTTGTCCGTGCTTTAGCAGTTTCTCTGGCATTTTCATTTTTACATATTCTTGACGAGACTAACTTCTTATCCTTTTATCCAGCTCGTTAGATTCTTTTCCTTTTTTAGTTTTAAAGTCAGGAGAGTCTTTTAACACCTTTGGACGGGAGCGGGTCTCCCCACATTCCACAAAAGTCTTATCATTCTCTAGATCGATGCTATTCCCAGAGGGTGAGACGCTGCTGGAGCCACTCTCATCTCCTCCGAATAATGCTCCTCTGTTTGGGTCAGTTAAAACCAGCTTGAATTGTCCATTCATTTTTTCAGACAGCACTTTTAATGGAAACTGTTCAGGAATGTCTTTTATATTGAAAAGGCATTAGGGCTGACAGTTCGGTACAAGTCTTAACAATTATTTCTGGACCCACAACAGCTGACTGGGTTTTGTTTCAATTATTCTCAGTCTTGACTCGTATCTAAACCATCCCAAAATTTCACGTTCTTTTGTTTTCCCTCTCTTTTATCCTTAGCCTTGCAGCACATTGGGTCAAAGCTGCTGTAACAGGCCACTGTAAATCCCCATGAGTCCTTTTATGACATTTCTTCATATGATTCCTGATCTGTCTCTTTTGAGCGGGTTTCTGTTTAATACTCACCTCTAATGGAGTCAAACATCTCCAGTTTTAGTATTTCTGCCTCCCATCCTGACTCCACTGAAGAAATGAGAATTCATTTTACCTTCTTTTAATTATTCATACTAATACTAATTCTTCTTTAATAGTTATTTCCATCTTTGTTGTTTTGCAGGATTTAATACTAGTTTTCCTGTCTTTTTCAGGACATTTAACTGCTCACAAGTCTTCCGTCTTCCCACAGCGGCGATATCAAGCCGTGGATTTGTAATGTCGCTAGAAATTCTAAATGTCTCTCTAATAGAATAATTGAAGCGCTACCAGTTTGCACCGCAATTAGACCTACTTTTGAGATAGATCCTTTCTTGAGACCACAGTTCCTTTAATATCTCTCTGCACAGCGTTTTTATTTTATATTATTCCTATAAGTTCGTTCTATCCAAAGATAAGTTTGTAGTCTTTCAGTTTATATTTTATTATTTATTTCTGATGAAAGGTTATTATTATTATAATTAAACTTCCGTTGGGTCCACTTCTTTCTTAACTTTAGGGTTCCGTTCTGAACCTATTTTAAATTTTAGCCTACTAATGCTAATACTAACCTTTTTTAACAAGTTTTTTTATTTTTATTTCTCAACCTCAATTGATATTACTTTGCTCTTATTTAATTATTTGATGTCTTTCTCGATGTACCGTCTGTTGTTGTAAAGAAGGAGCTGAGCTGTAAGGCGACGCTCTCGATTTACCGGTCGATCTACGTTCCTACTCTCACCTATGGTCATGAGCTTTGGGTCACGACCGGATAAAAAAGATCTCGGCTACAGGTGGCCCAAATGAGCTTTCTCCCTTAGAGATAGGGTGAGGAGCTCGGTCACTCGAAGAGAAGAGCTCAAAGTAGAGCCGCTGCTCCTCCACATCGAGAGGAGCCAGCTGAGGTGGCTCGGGCATCTGTTTCGATGCCTCCTGGACGCCTCCCAGGTAGGTGTTCGGGCATGTCCCACCGGGAGGAGACCCCGGGGAAGACCTAGGACACGCTGGAGAGACTGTCTCTCGGCTGGCCTGGGAATGCCTCGGTATCCCCCTGAGGAGCTGGAGGAAGGGATGAGGGAGGTCAGGGTGTCTCTGCTTAGACTTCTGCCCCTGCGACCAGGCCCTGGATAAGCGGTAGAGGATGGATGGATTGTAAAATCTTCTCTGTGAGCTGAGTGAAATGATCCACTAAAAAGAGCCAAAATCCCCATCACTACACTTTACTGCTTCATTTGGTATTGACACTTGTAATTTCTGGCAGTGCTGGACATTACACCGTCCAGCACTGCCAGAAACAACAAACATAATGTGTCTAAAAATAATTACACAATGAAAATTCTGAAATGAAAAAGAGCACAACAAAGACTCATCAATGAGGTACTGAGATCTAGTATACATAAAACACTGAACAAGCAGGGTATCCACAGCAGGACACCACAAAGGAAGCCACTGATTACTAGTGAATGAATAATTGATATAGAAAACGTCTTTGCGTACCTGGAAAAAAGGTATATAAAATTGATATAATAATAATTAAAAAAATAATAATTAAAAAAACATTGCTGCACACCTAAAGTTTGCAAAAGAACTTTGCAAGCACATTGACACCCCACAGCGGTATTGACAAATGTTTTGTTGTTGAACTATTTGGGAAAAACACACCACTGCCATTTTGAATGTTGAATGAGTGTGTTCATTCAACATTCAAATTAATGAATTAATGAACGGTTTTGAACACATGCCTGTTCAATGACCAAAACTGACTGGATTTTTGCAGTTCTTTTATGCCTCAAGAGGGAATCTCTCATATGTCGGTCTGTATAATTTAAGGTATGCTAACATTAGAAATAACATTATACAAGCACGTTTCCAAAATAAAAGTCAAACTTGTCTTAAACTCAATTCATTCAAACCTGTTGTGTACAGTTTAAAGACATGTCACGGTCGCACTGCTCTCAATTTGCAAAGCATTATCGTCTATTTTGACCATCTAGCGACCATTGCTGCTCACTACTTTTACTGATGCATTGTGGGAAACTCTGAGTGCACTATATTTCAATCACAAGACAGGACACCACTACAAAATGGCAAAATCACTATAGTGCAGGGGGCTTCCACTAAAATCAGCCGAGGTCTGCTCACCGTGAGGGGTCCAGAAATTTTAAATAAAAGGAAATGCGTTTAAATATAATTCTTTAAAGTAAAGTCTCATTTATTCAACACCTACAGCCTCTTAAACAATATGGAGATGAATGTACTATTTCTGTATTTTTTCCTCTGTTCACATGAGGAGGATGTTTGAGTGTTTAACTTTCACCAAACACAGCTCACAGACAAAAGGAAAATACTACAAAATCAAAAGAGGCTAAAGCAAAGGCTCAGGACCTGGTGGTTTAATGACAACAGCCTGGAATTGTGCATATTATGCTTTAAACTCTTTCATAAATGTGTGAGAACATTTTAAATACAAAACAATCTATTGTTAAACAAATATGAAAAAGATGCAGTCATAATTCATCTCTTTCTATTGTCTTTCCTCTAAAAACAGGCTAAAAGAAAAATGCATTTCTTTAGCATTAGTTGTTGCCATTAACTAAACTATTAATAATTTGCAGGTTCATCTTAAACCATGTTCAAAATCAGAACACAAAGATTTCCTGTGTTTTCCTCTTATGATTAGTTCTGTAACAGGATTTAGGATTCCCAGAAACGGACACATCTTAAGGAAGACTTAACCTGTGTCATTCCTTTCACACCTTTTCTGTTTTTATATCACCCAAATAAACATGTTAGGTTCAACTGAAAGTGAATAGCGTGAGCCAATTACTCAATTAATTACTAATTAGTCACATTGTTTGTAAATGAGGTCAGATATGACAAACGAGTCAAGTACCTAACTTACAACAGAATAAAGAAGTTGACAAATGTACAACTCACCACATTATTAGACGCTCACTTTCCTCTGAGCTAGAGTCTTTTAATCCTGACATGAAAACTGTTCAGTCCTGTATTCATTCTCTGACTCACAGCAGCCTGAACTGGAGGATAAAGTGCTGTTGTTCAGCTTTGACACTGACACGGAGCTGTTCATGATTAGAATAAACTTTACCTGACTGTCCATTTAACAAGATG